>CAAKHD010008368.1:0-49495 GCA_901007705.1 Fistularia tabacaria
GGGGTGTCTGGGTGTGTGCGTGTGGTTGCGTGAGTGTGTGTGTGTGTGTGTGTGTGTGTGTGTGTGTGTCTGTCTGTGTGTCTGTGTGTGTGTGTGTGTGTACCTCCTTAAACTCTCACCTTAGCAGGCTGTGAATGACAGGGATGAAGGTGTCAGACAGGGCGACCGTCTGACTCATTAATTCGAAATGAGGAGGGCGTGTGACGGCACGCACGCGAACGCACAAATGTCGCAAACACCCCTTTGCCTCATGTTGATCATCGTGACGTGATTCCTAGTCATAGCACAAAACACATTTCAAAAAAACAAATATACGAACTGAATAAAATTGTGCAGCAAAAGGTAAAGTCCTTAAAATGCCATTGAAATCACCAAACGGAATAACTGTCAATGAATGATTTTCGTGGTTATAAACCAAGACCAACAAACAACTCGTCTGTTTGAATGTGACGCAGTCGTAGAATGCGGGTGTCGGCACATTGTGCTATTTTTTTTCCACACTTTGTGTAACGATAAATCCCCTCTGGCGCCGGTCACTCACTGATTGTGCGCAAGTTCAAACTGTGCAAAGCAGGAAACAAACATAAGCTTATGGACAGAAGGTTCATAGAAACAAAATGCATATAAAAATAAAAACAGCAGCATACATTTATCGGATTAAATATTCAAATCCTGTGTGTTTGGCGTTCAGACAATCACAACAGCATTGCAGTCGAACCGCATCCGCAAATAAAAGAAGATCCTGTGCAGCATTCTATCCGTGTTCCATTATGCAAAAGGTTTAGAGAACAAGGAAGGTGAAACTTTAAGACAAACAGAAACACTTTCCCAGAGGTCACGTGCACATAGAGGGAAGAGTGAAACCCCTCGGTTTGAGTTCATTCTTTCCTTTGTCGTGTTCACATTTTTTTCAGCATATCAGAGGTGATCAGATGGTTAGAGCAAGTATAAAGCTCAATCCACCCAGACTAGTATGATTGTATGCTCATGCACGGTTTGGTGCATCTGAATCGGTGTCTTCTGGGCGGACTTTACTAGACGGTGCCAAAACGCGAAGGCCGAAAAAAAAAAAAGATCCCTGGTTGGAAAAACATTACGGCGTTAGTTATTTCTTGCAATCGCAAACTGCTGGAGACTCGGCCCGGGTCAGGGCAGTTCACCGCAGCTCGGGGTTTTGCACTCCCCGAGAGAGGAAGTGTGTTGTTCTGTCTGGGTCGCCTTCGAAAGACAGGGCGTTTGTGCAGCATTTATCTCTGACTTGACAAAAAATAAAATAAAAAATCACTGATTGTGTCCAAAATTTCTGGTTATCCTCCTCCTACTTTTTCTCCGGCCGCCCTCCTCTGAGAGTTTCGGGTTGTTACGGCAGGCAACTGGGACGGATTCATCTTTGCCGCTTTGCCATGCATACAGATCGTGTGCGTGGAGCTGTTATCTTGCCGCTCCCTTCCTCCACCGCTTCACCTCCTGGAAGGGGCCAGACAACACGAGATAACATATCGCTACCCCAGAGACCAACGTCAAGACAACTTCTACGTTTTTTTCCGTCTTGCGTGCGGCGGTCCGGCTGTCCTTAGCGTCACTTCTGGAAGCCTTACCGTAAACACTGCCGACCGAGGCGGGGTGGGTCATGTTACGAGCGTGACGTAGCAGGAAAGGCCATGAGAAACAAATGTGTGACAGCTGAGAGGAGCTCTACCGACCTTTTGGACGTCTGTTCTGGATGAGGTGTCGCACCGGTATCGCCCCTATTGACCTTTTTAAAATCTTTCTGGCTGTTGTTTTATGTTTTCCAGTTAGTTAGCCAACCGATCACATAGAGCGCCTTCATCAAATTCCCTGAAATACACCAAAGCTCCAACAGGTTAGAACGGGAAACAATGAAATGTTTCGAGTAACTCTTCAAGATGTTTAATTGCAGTCAACCCAGCAAAGCATGAATTCTTGACTTCTCCCGTTTGCGCAGGAAGGAAGGTGAGCTAAGCACCTTTTAAAGACACTTTTTAAATGTAGTTGGGTGGGATCGGCCACGTTCTCCTCGGAAAGCAGGCGGCACATTATCCTAAGTTGAGATAATTGCCTGAAAATTTGGAATTCCCTTGAAGGCTTATTTTTACCAGGTTCGGTCGCTGCAGCCGAATGCATTACGGCTTCGCTCGGCAAAGCCCGACATACAGTATAAACCCCAGAATTGCCGATCTCACAACACTGTCTCTTCTTGTGATATTCCTCTATTTCCCTGCGGGTGAAAAATCGTAACGGAAATTAGCCGTCGTTTGAAAAACAGACTCACACGCGCAAGAATTGATGCATTAACTGACGCAGAGGTATAAATCGAGATTTTGCAAGACTTTCGGGCGTGTCAAGGATACATCATTTCCCTGACATTTACTGTTTGACAAACAGGTAAATTGAATCTTCACTTAGCCTTAAAATACAGTCCCTGTGAATCAAAGCCCAAAGCCCTCTGATCCAGATCAGAGTGTTGTGTGGGAATGTAATTGTGAATTCATGCACGTAACAATCGGCAATTATCCCAAACCACAATCAAGACCATTGTTCTTCTCAGTCTTCCTGCCTCTCTCGATATTTGAAAAGAGAGAATATGCGCCGGGCTTTTGGATTGTTTGCGCGAAACAGTGAAATCTTCCCGCGTGTGGTTGTACCATGAATAAATAGGCCTTTATCATTGTTTGAATGGCATTTGGCCGTGCCAGTGGTCAACAAACGTCCATTGAAAACCCTCGAGGACGTAAAAATAAACTTAAGGGCCAAATATTATCGCACTCTGCAATAGAAAGAGAGCCGGGCAGCACAGGAGGGCAAAGCCACTCGTTCCAGAGAATCCAGTTGCACAAACACCTCTATCTTCTCCGTCTCTCTGTCACTTTGGAGGGAATCTGATTTGAGTCCAGTTAGCCAGCCATTCTCGGCTTTTCCAGCAGCGCCCACGTCTGCGTGGAGGGAGTGGGTCCAAATATGTCCAGCATGACGGGGATAATTCCTCCTTTGACTGTGGCTGTGGGCAGGAAGAACCCTCTGACAACGTGTCACATTTTCTGTGTGACTAAGCCTCAATTTGTACGTATACGTGTGTGTGTGTGTGTGTGCGTCTGTGTGTGTCTGTGTGAGTGTGTGTATATGTGTGTGTGTCTATGTGAGTGTGCATATAAGTGTGTGTGTGTGTTTGTGTGTGCAATTTTTTTTTACCACATAACTCGTCATAGGGATCAGTGAAAGTTCCTCCAGAGAAAATGTAGGCCATCATATATCATCCACACTCTTTCTCTCTCTGTCTCTCACACATGCATACACACACACACACACACACCAAACACACACATGCACAAACAGGATCTTTCCATCACCTGTTTCATTTGTGCCACAGAAAGGGTGTGTACCTGAGTCTGCAAGGATGTAGAGGGTGTGTGTTGATATATGGGGACGTCACAACTGGCTTCACAGGTTGAAAATCAAATAAGGAATTCTAATGTTCCCCCTTCTTGGGAAAATAAATTAACCATAAGGATATCCATGGGAGGACATTTATCTCCACACACACTCTAATTTTCACTGTCACAAAAGAGAGGTCATTAATCATTCATGACATGAAGGTTGAATCTGATCATAGTTTTCCTGGCAAATTCATCCAGTATATATTTACTGGAGGTGAGCTGACGGCGGGAACAGCAGCTCCTTCTCACCCGGGTTGTGAGAGCATTCTGACTCGCTCTCTGAACTGCAGGCCCAGATAGAAGCCCAGAAGGCCACCCAGGAGTTCCAGCGGGCCGTGGAGATCCTGCGGGCGGCCAAAGAGACGATCGCCCTGGCCGAGGAGAGGCTGCTGGAGGAGGACAGCCGCCAGTTCGACTCCGCCTGGCAAGAAATGCTCAACCACGCCACACAAAGGGTGCGAGCACTGGATGCAGCGCTGACATACACCGGCGTAATGTGTGACCTCCACACTTCCACCGCATACTGAATGTGAATGAACAGCGCGTCCGGTCTTCCATGCGCTTTGCACAAACGGTTTGTGGTGTTTGTCGCAGGTGATGGAGGCCGAGCAGTCAAGAATGCACAGCGAGGCGGAACACCGGAAAACTGCGGCCAATTACAACTCCTGCATCGGCCACATGCGTCAGTTGGAGAAGAAACTGAAGCGCTGCATCAACAAATCCAGGTTTGGATTGCCTTGTTTCTGTGCCGTCGGTTTGAAAACGACCGCTCCACCCTGCCCCAGTCTCTTCTGAGCCGGCGAAAGAGGGGCTTCGCTTCAGACATCTGATGCAGTCCAGATGTTTCATGTGCTGCTTGTGCAGTGTTGGGGTGTGCTCCCTTCTCTAAGAGCCGAGGAATGCGTCGGCTCTTGCGGGAGTGTTTTTCTTCCAGCCATTTCTCAAGTGTCACATCCTCCCCCTCACACATTGTCTTCTCTCTCTCTCCCCCTGCAGACCGTATTTTGAACTGAAAGCCAAGTATTATCTCCAACTCGAGGTAAATATATCGCAATCAGCGTCTCAACCGTTCACCGTTTCACCACAACTGCCATATGAAGGCGGAGGCAGTCCGCCAGGTTGCCGCTTCGGCCCGGACAGTCAAAGAAGCCTGCGAGACGACAGTGTTTGAATTATTCAGTGATCCCTTAACGTTCCTCCACTGCCCCCCTGAGGTTTGAAGCGATAACCAGGAGAGCACTCAGATGGTTTTTCAATGGCAGCGGAACTGTGTTTCATTCCAGCTCTCGCAGTTCTGTTTCCAAAATGGAGAGAAAATGATCCTGTTCAGTCGGCGTCCTCATAGCTGAGTTGATCAGGAATATTCGGAGCGGGTTGAATTCCCATCCTGTCACTCCACTGCTGTCAGTCCTTCACACCCGTCCATCCCCTCTCCCCACTGATGAGATGAAAATTTGAAATGCTCAGAATTCACATGATCAAAACTGGGACATTTTGGCGGATGCCCGCCTCGCCCAAAGCGTTCAAATATTAATTTGGTTTGGTCACAGCGGGGGCTAAGAACACAGTCAGACTGTCTGGAACTACAAACGTGGGAAGGGAAATTATGGGCTGGGATGTCGGTTTGAAATGAAGGCAAAATCCAAAGCTTAACAGACTGTGTTTAATCCTGCTCATTCCCATTTGAATCATTCATAAACCTTCCCAAAGGAAGGCTCTAAGCAGCCTTCACAGCACCCGACAATATAAACAAAAAACTACTGAATTGATATTTAATGCCGTTTCGTACTCATTTTCATGATGCTTTGCTTATCATCAGTCGACTAACAAGGCCGCATTTCATTCTCTAAATTACCGAATTGTATGAACTCAATGTCGCTAGATTTGTATGACAACATTAACTTCTTCTTTATTTCTCTGGGTTCAATTTCTAAATAAATCCACCGTGCAATATTGCAGTAATGTGATAATATTTGTAATATTCATAGATACATCACCCACGATAATGCAGGGGACTGGATTCCTTTCACCCTGAGTTCCACTGTACTTATATTACTAGTTGGTGACGGTCGCTATACCTGCATGCAAACTGAGAGTGGCTGTGGTGAAAAAACAAATGTAAAAGCTGTTTAACATCAGTATAAAAGCTTGCTGATGTGACTTATCAGCTAAATGTTGAAATGACCCTTTGTTCTGTGAGCTCTGCCGTGTGCGTCACAAAGTGCTGGTCAGAAACCTAAGTGGAACTAAGAAGCTGCTTCTCCCACAGCAACTAAAGCGCCACGTGGATGAACGTCAGGCAAAACTGGTGGTGGCCAAGGCCGAGTATCGCGCAGCGCTGCGCAACCTGGAGAGCATCTCTGAGGAGATCCATGCGCAGAGACGCTCCATCGCCATGGGAACCAGGGAACAAGGGGTAGGCGCGGAAGGAGACGCAGGCAACGAGGACATTGCCAACTTCAAGATGGAGTCCGACGGTCTTTCGAGTGAGTCCAGTCGGAGCCGGGCACGGGATCATAATCCGCTTCATCGTATCACAGCGTGTGCTTTTCCCTCATCGGATCATCTGCATGTTTAATTTTCCAACCTGCACGCGTTTGTGTTACAGTGGTGTCGGTGTCAATTGACGAGGAGGCCAGTCACAGTAGCAGCTCAGAGGAAGATGCCGACAATCAGTCCCCCACCTCCCCCTCCTCATCTTTCTCCCATCCTTCCAACTCTGCGTCCGCGTCGGCCTCCACACCCCTCGACATGCCCTCCTCCTCCTCCTCCTCCTCCCCATTCTACTCCCCGCATCTCTGCCCGCTGTCCTCTTCCTCTTCCTGCTCCTTCCCTGGTTGTGTGGAGTTGGCCAGCCCCTGTAGCTCTCTTGACCCGGACTCAGTTTGTGGTTCTGGGCACGCCTCCCCTCTCCTGGGCCCCCGTAGCCAGTGCAGTGGAGCCTCCTCTCCAGACTGCGACCAGGAGAGAGGTGTGTCCTACCCGTCGCAGTGCACGATTGTTGACCTCCGGTGTGATGCGTCATCCTGTATGTGTTTTGTAGTTGTAGTTCATCGTTTTAAAGATATATGTTGACTGACGGGCGAGGCTGGAAAATAAACCCAAAGCTGCCTCGAAAGAGTAGACAGACATGCACTTTCTGGTGTGGTCGGTGAGAGATGCTGACAAACATCTATCAAACTAGGAGCCTGAAGGCTCTGGCAGCCAAAGTGCTTCTAATAGGTGTTTCCCCATCACAAAAATAGGCCCACACGAGGCAAATAATGGGTAAAGATGTCTCACGCATGTGCATGTGATACACTGTGCAATGTATTACTTTGCATTTACAGTATTTTGCATTTAAAGATTTAGATTTATGTGGTAAAATATCATTCACTCAGTTGATATGCCTAGAATTGTTATTATTATTAGTAGTTGTACTAATCGTATTATTATTATTATTCGTGTTATTGCTATTATTATTATTCTATGCCTAGCATTATTACTACAACTATTATTAGCATGACTATTATTATAATTAACATCAGCTTTGGCACAGATTTTCAATATTTCCATCCAAAACACATTTTCAAAATTATTACTCACTTGTAAAGAGTAACAGCAGTAAAAATCCCCTGAGTAGAATTTACTTTGTCAAGTGCAGGATCACGTTAGATTTTTAAAGTAAAGCAAATTCCGTTGCTAAATTTTCATGAGCCATTCAACATGTAGATTCACCTGCTTTCCCCTTTTTCACTTCACGCGTCTCTTAGGTGACAGAGCAGAAGGAGCAGAGGCAACGTTAGAAGCCGGTGTTAAAAAGCTGAGCTTGACTGTATCGCAAAAACAAGAAGAAGAGGGAGACGACCCGGGAGACGACCCGGGAGACGACCCGGGAGACGACCCGGGAGACGACCCGGGAGACGACCCGGGAGACGACCCGGGAGACGAGCGGGATCCCGTCTACCCCAGCTCTGCCCTCCCCTCTCAGGGGTCGGCCACCACCATTCTGTTGATCAACAGTGTCTAATGAACGTCCCTCTCGTTTCAAGCCTCAATGTGAACTAAATGGCCAGAAATGGGAATCGGACACTCGGCGTAAGAAACGAGAGAAGCTGTGCAACATCCACCTAACTTGGCAGATGTCCCTAAATCCATCTGATGGTGTCACATTAAAAGGTGCTATATGTAGTATGTCTAAACATCAGTATATCTTTGTCCAGTAGATAGTCAATACATGTGGATGTAAACAATCAAGAACTGCCATGGGACGAACGGTATTTAGAGGACTGCATCTCCCACCACCCATCTTGCTTCATCTCGTCAAGACGATGATTGTTGTTGATTTTATGGTCCCTGCTCTCCCCGCTGAAAGAAGGGCCCCGTCTTTTCTTTCGTGCCATACGCCAGCTTTGTCGGTCGGAAAAAGATGTGAGCGTATGGTGACACCGGCCCTCTGGGCATGGACAGCCTATCGATAGCTTTATAGTGACGTGTCAAAGCGAACCATTTTACCTTTTATTGATGTGAAAGTACCACGGGTGGCGGCATTTTGTATGAACCTGAGCCGTGGCTCTGGGACCCCACACTATTTCAGGTTCAAATCGGGACAATGCTGTTGTCTGACAGAGGAGGACATTTTATTTTGCCTTGACTTTTGAACCGCACTGTCAGTTTGAAATATTTAAAGCGGGAGGGTTGGAGGAAGGAAACTGAAGTAAACGCACTACTCTGAGCACTAGATCTAGTATTGAGCCTCTGAGACACAAATGGTCTTCCATTAGGATTTGTAGAAGAATGTGTGAATGTGATAATAGGTCATGACTTTGGTCCCTATGTGTTTTTGTCTGTGAATGAATGTCTTTATTCTGTCCAGTTTGTGTTTGGGAACATCGTCCCATATTATCCTGTAGTACAGATATTTTATATTTATACTCCTGTATTCTTGTATACGAACAATGTTTTGTGGTTACTGTTGTTAATGTTTAACACAAAATAAGCAATAAACATTAGTTTAATGTAAAAGATGAGTTTCATATCAATATACAGTACTGATTTATTTATGTCATAGGGGCTCAAGAAAGACAGGAAAAGTAGCCAAAAAAGAAAAACCACTAAAATGAAATAGAAATCACCATGACATTGGTGTTGAATGGAAATTGTGTGGAAATTCGTCAGTTTTGGAGAGTGTTTTGGTGTCAGTGTGCCGTGCGCGCCTCTGGAAAAGTCTCAAATGTGGTTCTGGAAGTAGATACATCATGGAAGCCTCAGGGAGACTGCTCGGTTTCATCATTTACACTTGGCCTGTATAGTAAGATACTTCATTATGTTCGTTTTGAAGAAGAGCCTCACTGAGCATTTCGGAAACAGATTTTTCTCGCTGACTGTATTTTATCTTCCTTGTCTCTGTCGGGTGTTTTTTGTGGACTCGGCACTCTCGGCCCTTCGCTCCTGCAGGCTGCTCGGCTGTCATGTTGTTATCCCCCGATTTCATTTAGTGCCCTGAGAGTCCCCACCTGGTGCAACTCGGCTTCTTTTCATCGACAACAATAACCCCCGGCCCTGGCTCTCTTCGGCAACTTTCCACGCATTCCTCAGCGCATGCTGCTTTGTCATTATCCTGCATTCTGCCATTTGAAAATCCGGGCCAGGAAACGTTTAGGTTCATGACTCACAGAGTGGTTTTGTAATACTCTGCAGTAACATGAGCATTTCTAACCAATGCTCAAGTATTACACTTAAATTGGCACTAAAATCTACTGCGTACTTTTATTACAGCATTTGATCCTAATATATATTTATTTCATATTTGTGATGAATTAAATGAGTCCAAACAATGTAATTACAGATTTTATAGCCAAAACAAAGTTCTGCGAAAAAGACCAAGGACATGAAATACTAAAGACGACACTCGGACAAGTCCGAGAAATGACCACATGGCTTTTGCATCGAGGCCGTGGCTCCAGACTTATGCGAGTTATTTCCATTGCCATTTCCAACGTTTCAGTCATTGTTCTCTATTTTTATCGTTTTAATGCCCCTGGAAACAGGATCTTGCTGTATAGGACTGGCCGGTGAAAAGAAAAGCAGATACCACAACTTAACCCCGCCATTTGTTTCAGACTATGGGACATTCGGTCTTTTGATTTTGCTCAAAACCCAGAAACGTGCCTGAAAAACAGCCGTCCTACTGTTTTTTTTCTATTCAAAAGTGGTTTTACGTCAGTAGACAGAACTGTTAAAAATACTAGACATCTACTACATATGATCTGGAGGAGAACGTCAACAACCTTACTGTTTACTGGGCTGCAGAGAAGAGCCGTGACTGTGTAAAATACAACACCAGTGCTTGAATACACAGGAAGAATTTGGTTTTGAGTACATCGTGTACTGTGAATGGCCTCTGTGATGACCTTGGCTCAGAGAACGCTTGTCAAATCAGAAATCAGAATGCAAGTCACCGGCCAAATTTTCTTACTTTTGAATCAGAATTTTTAAATAAAAAAAAATAAATGAATAGGTGAAATTCTTTAATCGATTAGATTAAGAAAAATTAGGTCAGAGTGTGTCACTAAAGAGGATCAGCTGTCAGGCACTTTAGGGTCGATGCCACTCTGGTGCCAAGCTTTTTCATGACAAACCTGGAGGCAAAACAGAAAATTGAATCCCATAAACTTTACATTTAAACTGCATGAGACCTTGACTGCCAGCGCAGGCGGAAGGAACAACAAACATGAAGTCATTTTGGATCTATCGTAGAATCCAATCAGAGAGCTGGAGAATTTCCGAATTTTCCAAAAATGATGCGGGTTCTTCATGTGTGGATTACTCAAGAAGATTATTCAGGACACAGGATGAAGATTACTGCAAGGATATGGGCGACGCTCAAGTAGCATGAAAGGTTGCCTTACAGCTCCTCCCCGTGTCCATTTTCAGAAGTGTCTGTTCCCACGGCCCTCCTGAAGCATCATCCATTTTCTCGGAATTGTTGGAGATGCGTCACAGTTTGTCTTGACGATGGACAGAAAATATTCAGTCTGTTTACGATTAACTAACAACCGTTGTCATTTGTTTATTTTAAAATACATCACATACATGTACATGTAATGCTTTCACCCAATGAATAAAAAAGGCGGAAGCTTTTTTTTTTGTTTGTTTTATGTTTTTAACGCAAGACAAGGTAGACTTTATTTATCCACCAAAAGGGAAATTAAATTGTCACAGCAGCATTTCAAATCAAATTGTAGTAATAAAAAAAAAGTTTAAAAAAAAAAACGATTTTTAATTAGTGAGCATATTTATTGAGAGAAATGAGACAATGTCATTTAAAACAAATCTGGTTTCATGATTTAATGATCATGTCAATTTGCTGCCTCAATTTTTATGAGGGAAAAATACAGCAAACGAGTCCTTTTATTCCAGAAATAAAAATACTCTTCTAAAACTTATAAACCGTGAATGGTAACGTAAACAAACGTCAAAGATCATCGAGCCACAAGCCCCGCCCCTTGTATTTGATTTGAGGCGTCTCTGAGGCGTTTTATTGACAGTCTCTGAGGCGCGCTGTGATTGGCCAAGCCAGTCCGTTTCTCGACTGCGGTTGTCCTCGTTTCTTCCTGCAAACACAGGTCGCTCTCAGTCATGTGACTGACACAGTTCTTTTTAATTTGCATCCGAGGCAGCAACAATGTTGGCATGGTACCTTTTTACGCTCATTTCGTGGGCTGTCGTAGGTAAGGCACAAAAATTACCAGCCATATATATTCAGTTAGCTTCGTGCTAAGGAAAGCTGAGGGCAATACACGTATGGTGTATATTACTCACAGTGTACTCATAGAATTATGTGGTTTGTTTGCAGCTAGCTCTCGTCTTTCTGAGAGAATTTGACTTCTCTGTAGGAACAAATTCACATTTGGCTGTAGAAAAGTGACATGATTCACAGGAAATCTCACAGAGAAAACCTCAGTCAATGAAGATAGTTTCAAACTGGAAGAATTCTATGTAGGAGTTAAATATCAGAATTGATAAGGGCAAAACACCTGAATATAAATACATAAATAAAGCATCAGCTCACTGTAGCACTCTCGGTGCATTCTTTGACGTGAAATTCAACAAGATTTTTTTTTTTTTAATCTTCCAACCCTCCACTTTCTTATCAGATATTGATGGAAGATCTGTCCCTTCACTTCCTGATTTTGGGCACGTCTATCATGTCAGAGGTAAGCAGTGAAACACAAGTCAACCACATCCTAGACTTCACATTTTGCTGTAAATTGCAATGGGACTTGGCATTTTCATTGCAGGGGTGATATCCCTGCCCTACGCTGAGATCCTGGAACCATTCGAGGCCTGGTTGGACCTCAGGGCGAAGTCCAGCAGGATTGACTACTACTATGGTGAGAAGCAAGTCGTTTATTTCTATTTTTTTTTTTTTTATTGTGGTTATATTGGTGTCTGTGAAATGTGACTCTGTGTTTTGCCTGCTAGTTTGTGAAACTCAAAACCTGCTGTGTCAGACAAAAAGAGACCGGAGTGGAACTTAATCCCATATCTTACTTAATCATGTGACTTCTCTGTTTGACCATATTTCCTGTCTCTTTTTTTCCCCCTCTCAATCTTTTAACCCATCATAATGAACCACAAGTGTTACTTTAACTGCTTCAATGGAGTCATGTCTGTGATAAGACATTAAAATCCCCACAAGGAAAATGTACAAAATTCTTCATAGACTGTTTCAGTTGTGGTCTCGTTTGATCATCATGAGATGCCGTTGTATCTCTCATGGTGTCTCTGCAATCCCTTTTTGTTAGTTATGCCTCTTATATTTACTGACTGAGCAAAAGGAAAAACTAGAAAACCTTGTATTGATTTCCCCTACCTCTGACTGCTGAAAGGTTAAATCACTGCATTGTTCTTTGGTTAATAATTAGGAGAAATGAGGGATAAAAAGCAGCTTTACAAAGCAAAGTTACCAGTCACAGTTATTGATTTTTATTTCTTTATTTATTTATTTTAAATCTCTTTTTATACGCCTTCCTTGGGGCTCTTATAAACATAAACCTGCCCGGCAATGGTCCTGAGAATGTCTGCTTTGTGGCCCTCTCAGACACACCACAGCTGCACCTGCTGCTGTTTTCACCGCACAACTCACGAAAGCTGTAAATTTAGTTTCAAAACTTTCTTTGAACGGTCATTTTACAGTCGGCGTCAATGAGGATAGACTGGTTCAAATGCATCCGGTCTGTTCACAGCTTTCTCCCCGATATCTTTTTATTCTGCAGTTCAGGAAAATTACACACACTGTTGATTAGTTTTCTTTCCTGATTGCGGTATCTAATGGACTACCTGCTGTGGCTGCAAGACCTTGGAAATAATGGGTTTCAGCTAAGTGGTGCTGTTGTTGCATTGTGTCTGGATGGTCCATTAATATTTAACTCCCAAGCATCTCTCAAACTGATCTTGGACAGGCCTGGTGCAAACGTACCAGCTGGGTGCGGCGCTGGCGTGGGGCACCTCCTATAAAATCTCTCCTCAGACCACAGAGACCGAGCACAACGTGATGAAGTGCTTCCAGGTCAACGGAACTGAGGACGAGGGCGTCACAGCGCAGGCAACTCTGCCTGATATCAACAGTTTCCAGGTTTGCACACGCGTCTCGGGAAGATAGTTGTACGTTGTGTTTGTCTTCATTGTCACGGTAAATCTGAATTTCCCTTAGTACCTAAGGACCGAAAACTTCCGAGGCGACCTGTGTGACGTCTGGCAGAATGTGACCACCGTCGGCCACAAGAAAAACACGTACACACTGTGGGTGAGCCATTCTGAGGGGGGAGAAGACAACCCTGTCAGGCCTGTCCACTATGAGATGATGGGATACAACACGCTGCTAGGGTCCCATTATGACAAATATCTGGTGGATTACATCAGTTTCAACACGAGTGTGGACCCTAGTGTCTTCTTACTTCCTGAAGGTTAGTGCACCGAGTAGTGACTTGTGCTGAGATGTCTCAAAAGAAAATTGAGGAGAGAAAACATCTTACTTATTCATACGTCCCCCCGCAGGAATGACCTGCACAGGATTTGATGGTCCAGGCGTGGAGCACTACATACTGGCCAATCCGATGAAAGAGCTCATCCACACCTCGTCTTCCGGTCACCCTCAGCGCATTTTCAGCCATCACAAAGAGAAGTTTCAGCGTCAATACCGTGACGAAAAGGAGCACGAGGAGCGAGAGCAGGCATTTCTTCATAATCTCAGGTATGAGGAACATCGAATAAAACCTTACCCAATCGTAAAAATCAAGTAGGAACTCTTCCTTTCCAAATCTCCCCTGCGTAAACCACGATTTCCAGAGAAATAGTCCCGTAGAAGTCCTTCATATTTTCCGGAATCGTGACGCTCACCCTCTGTCGGTGTCTGCGCTAGATACGTCCATTCGAAGAACAGAGCTGGCCTGTCCTTCTCCCTTGCGCTCAACTCGATGTTCGATCGAACTATGTCCGAGCTGGACACCATGAGGGGAAGAAAGCACAGGAAAACTCCAATGGCCTCCCCTTTCCGTCTCACATTTTCAAGGGAGTGCAGCTGCCTGAGGCTTTTGACTGGAGGCTTTACGGTGAGAAAACAGGCCTGCGGTGAAAAGTTTAACAGAAGTCCTCTGCCTGACTGTAGTTTTTACCTGGACCTCACTCTCTGCAGGTGCCGTGACCCCAGTGAAGGACCAAGCCATCTGTGGCTCCTGCTGGAGCTTTGCCACCACTGGAACAGTAGAGGGCGCTCTCTTCCTGAAGGTAAAAATAAATCAAGGATTTTTCGTCTGCTCTCACAGGAATCATTCTGGTGGTTTGAACCCAAATGACATCTCCAGTAAACTCGTTGAAGCCGCAGATGTTCAGCATGTCTCTTCATCTGCTGATGTTTGTTATTGCCGTCATTCTAGATTATATTAGATAAGAATGATCAAGGAGAATCCCGGCATACATGTGGGGCATAAAAACTAGGCAAACAAACTTTCAGATTTTTATTCATCGGATCCAAACGTAAATAAAAACGTGACTGAAATTGCTTTACGAGTATTGATACAGGAAGACGACAGATGGATGAATGTTAATCCGTTATCAACACAAATAGGGAGTTGATCCATCAAATAAGTAGCGAAATAGCAAAATTACATGTTAAAAGAAAATAACACACAGCAAAGGTCGAGTACATGGTGTGTTAAACATGTTACAGAGAAAAGAAAACGCCCTTCATTTAATCTGACATTAACTCCATTCACAATTTATTTATCTATTTTTCATGATCCGCAAAGGCAGGTATTCCCATGTCTGTTCCTTGTCAGATTGTCACGCCAGATGCTCCGGCAACATATTTGCTTCAAAGAGTCACATCTTGTAACTTTACAATATTTCCAAACATGAATTCAGTGTCATCCATATTTGTTGATGTGCTGGACGTGCTCCACCACGTGCTTTTAGCTTAGCATAATCTTGACACGCATGAATATCATGTCAAACCTATCCTAATGTCTGTTTCCCGTGTTGCTGCCCCAGCGGCCGCTCCATTGCATGACTACACGTGCCCCGATTTCCATTCTGCGCCTGTTCAATCAGATTGGTGGGGTTCATAGTCAGTCAGAAGGGGCGGATCTGCGTGACACCTCATTCTGTTCGCCTCACGTGTGACAGTCACAGTGCGAGCGGATAAATAAACCTGAGTGAGTGTCAGCTGCGGCCCGCCCCTCCCATGGAAGCTGAGACTCAAAGGCATTCCTCTCCCCGTGTTGCCCGGCAACTTGATCCAAACATTTGGTGGGTTTGTTATGTGATGTGATGGCACCCCATGGAAGACCACAGGCCCTTTCTCCACAGCGGCTTTTTAAACTTTTGTTCCGGTTCGTTACTTCTCTAATTGATAGTCTAAGAGATTTTTCGAAAAACAGCCAGAAGAAAAATAGTGAAACAAGTGCGAGGTGGATGGTTATTGAAGACCTTTTAGTTTTAATAATAAAGGGTGTTGAAGTAATTTATTGTGTCAGTATGCTCGGCATGTACATGTTAAATATGGAAAGAAGGTTATGTTTATGTGTCATATTGACATGAACTCAAAGCTCCTCCCCAATCAAAACACTTCCATCTCAGCATTAACCATCGTCTGTGTCTGTCGGGTCTTGTTTTTGACTTCGGTTTTGTTGTCTAATAATCCCATTTATAAAAAAAAAACAAAAAAAATCAAAAACAAACAAACAAAAAAAAACAACAAATCCACAAGGATTTGACTAACACTTTTGTGGAAATTGGAAAATGCCCAAACTACTTGCTATTATGATTTCTGTGCCTGGGTCTCCATCTCAAACTCCCGTCGTCTTTTGCCACCATCTGACCTTTTGTCCCTCCTCTCACCTGCTCCCCACCTTTTTCTTGTCATCACAGTTGTAATTATAACCCCTGTGCTTGTGTTGGTTCTTCCCAGGTCAACAGTTTACATTTACACAGATTACAGTGTACATTTTTAGAAGACGCCAAGGCCGGCTTCACTGCTGGAATTGAATTTCAGAGAATGCGACCTGTGCAGAGCTGGGCGGCTGAGTAATGTGGATGTCGGGTCTGAGTCGCGTTGCTGCTTTTGCCTTTCAGACGGGGTCCCTGCAGGTTCTGTCTCAGCAGATGCTGGTGGACTGCTCCTGGGGTTTTGGCAATAATGGCTGTGATGGCGGCGAGGAGTGGAGAGCCTACGAGTGGATCATGAAACACGGAGGCATCGCGACCACAGAGACTTACGGGGCTTATTTAGGAATGGTGAGATGTTTTTAAGATTCAGTGTCTCTACCTGCCGAAACCATAGCTACAAGTTTCTTTTTCAATTGTTTTTTCGATATGATGATCCGTGGACCGGGCGTCCTTTGTGGATTTGTTTCCTTATTTTTAAAATCCTCCGGACATGGATGTAAAACAACCAGGAAAAAAAAAAAACAAAGCGATGAAAATGATGGCAAAGGACCAATGTTCTTGAGAATGGTTTCAGTATCCCTGCATTTCCCATCAAAACTTGCAGCATTGCTTTTTTTTAAAGCTGACATTGATATTTACAGTCCGTTTGCCTTTTGAATCCTTGAGTTTATATTTGCTAATAGGAGCTAGAACAATCCCCGACCTCACCCCCTGCCCCCGGGATGTGTCTCTCCCCCTTCTCTGAACAGAATGGATTCTGTCACTTGAACTCATCGCAACTCACCGCTCAGATCCAGAACTACACCAACATCACATCTGGGGATGCCGAGGCCCTGAAGCTGGCGCTTTTTAAAAACGGGCCAGTGGCCGTGAGCATCGATGCCTCGCATCGATCCTTTGTTTTCTACAGCAACGGCGTCTATTACGAGCCTGCTTGTGGTAGGTTACCTTCGTGCGTGCGCACGCAGGCAGACGTACCATGTATATTTTCCCCCCCAGTCGTTCGCATGAGCGTCTTGTGTTTTCCAGGTAACACCCCGGATGATTTGGACCACGCGGTGCTGGCGGTAGGTTATGGCGTCCTCAGCGGTGAACCATACTGGTTAATTAAGAACTCGTGGTCCACATACTGGGGCAACGATGGCTACATCCTCATGTCCATGAAGGACAACAACTGCGGCGTCACCACGGATGCTACGTATGTTACTCTGGCTTAGATGTGCCCCGGTTGTCTGTTGAAAACTGCTTGTTAATTCCGGTACTTTCCTGTGGCTTGATGATTTGCACTGGTTTTGAACTGTGGGAGTCAAATTGACCAGATGGGGAATGTAAAACGATCATAATTTGAGGACATTTAAGTTACGCATGTCCTAATGGAACAAATTAGAAGTTGCAAAAAAGAACCAGAATATGTTGTTGCTCAGCAGGTTTGGACTAATTGATTTGTTCAAGGACTAAACTTTAGTTCAAAATCCAAACCTGGATACACAGCGTCGCCGCGTTCTTCCCACTACATGTAAAGCTGTTTTTCTGTAATACTTGTTGAAAAACACAGCTGCATTTCACAAGAATTGGAGCACATGAAGTCGGTCCCGGCCTCTCTGACCTGATGCAACCTCTCTCTCTTTATTCATTGATATAGACTGAGAAATAAAAATGAGAAAGATTTACTTGAATTGCTTATCAAACTTCCTGCTGATTTTCAGATACATTTTGGCCAAATGTTTCTTGTCTCCGCTCCCCCCCCACCCTTGTTATTCTAGGATTTTTTTTTTTTTGCTTAATTTGATAAGTATCTGACCCTAAAGGTCTGCAAATATTCAAAAGACTTCATTAAGTGGTGCCTCCCAGTCCCTGTAGCCTCAGGGCACAATCCAAGCCGTTCATGGACAAAGTCGCCACACATTCCAGTCTGGTGACGCTGATAATAGTTCCTGTTTTACTGAATAATTATCACAGGTGAATATGCGCACAACCTGAGTGGGAATAACGTATTCCATGGTTTTATTCGGTCGTTGAATTTGACATCGCACTTGAAAGCACTGAAAAAGAATGATGAAAGAGATAAAAAAGGTTTCAGGTTTGTTTTGTTCTTTTTCTGAATGTGAAAATGTTGCCGCTCGTGTGTTTTTAATGTGAATGCCAAAGGACGAATCCCTAATGTGTGGATCATATCATTAATTTCAGCTGCTGAACAATGTTGAACAGTAAAATGTTGTCCATCGGAAATTACAATGCTGCACGCAATAAGTAAACACAGGAAATAAACGCTTTGAAAACATGATTTTGACACGTTTATTGCTGGTAGCACAAAGGCACAATGCAAAAATCACTTTGCTTTCTTTTCTTTTTTTTTTCTTTTTTTTTTTTTAATGCATTCAGATGCACTGGTCCAAAATCAATGCAATGACACATTAAGTTGACAAGCTGGGCTCTCTGGTAAATATCCACATACCTGCTTGCCAGGTAGTAGTTAGGCATGCTTCCTTCATGCAGCGGATTAGCCAGTTGTCCCTTCTTTACATGCATTTAAAGCACTGCGTCCAGACATGTGATTAATAGGAGTTTAGAGAATGACACAGGCTGACCTAAGAGTAAAATACATAACTTTCCCATATTAACTGTTTGTCATTGCAATAATACTTAGTAACACACAAAAAGCCCGTTCACGCTTGTAAAAATGACGATATGTCTTTGAATGAAGCACCATTGTAGCGGGTCAATTCACATTACAGGATTATCCGGTGTACTAAAAAGAACCAATCTTTTTTACAAACAAGTCAAATATTTCCTCACATGCCGATCAGTCACATCAGACAATAAAAATCACTGGATTAGTTTTATAAAAGACTGCATTAGGCATAATAAAAGTAACTAGTGCATGCAATCTCGAGTGTATACATAAATTTCCCTTGGCTTACTTGAGGGACGATGAAGATCGAAGTCAGACAGCATTACAGATGCAGAGGCGTGTCGACCCTCGTATAAAAATGAGTTTTATGAAAACATGATGTCCAAAAATAGCTGCTCGGATGACTGAAATAGAAAGGACAGGGCAGTCCTGCTTTCAAAGCCTACATGTCCAATCCGATTCTACAGATCAGCACAGATTTAGAAATCTGAACAATCTCTCTGGGATTTGGATGTTAGGGGTAACTGCATACTACCTTCTCGCAATAACATGTATAAAACTGACTCCCAGAGCTGTAACCAAAGTGTGCATTGAAATGCACAAAATTGCACAAAAGTGACTTTCAGTTTTTTGACTTATGCTGATTTTTAGCTGCATTTTGTAGAAAAGAGGCCTGTTGATTTCCCCTGGCAGCATATTTGTGCATGTCCATGTGTGCGCAAGTTTCTTATTTGTCTCTCGTTTTTGCATAGAGCTCCTGTTCAGTTGCATAGATGGTGTTATGTTGGTTAATGTATCCGGCGTTAAAAAAATCGGCTCCATTACATGACCAGTGGAATGTGATGTGAGCATTTTTTGTTTACACGCGGTTATTAGGCTTGGCTCGCCAGCTCTTGCTTCTGCATGTCGCTCGCTGGCTGGCCGGCGTCCTCACCCATGTCCAGGTTCTCCGCATCTGAAGACAGCCTGCAGGGAAACCGATGAAGTATTCAAGGTCACAGAGGTTAAGTTTTCACATAGGAAATAGCAGGATGATGAGGATTTTCTTTCGTGTCTGCGTCACATGAGCTAAGCAAATATTTTCGCAGCTTCAAAGAATATGCCGTTGAATTTGTGAAATTGTGAAAAGAATCAGGGAAACTACAGGATATATCAGTAATTGGTTTTCCCAGTTCATATATTTTCATCGGTTTGCGCTGCAATTTCAAAAAGCCTTGTGTTCAACAAGAAAACACAGTTCAGCAGCATTTGAAAGACACACAGAACACGGCCTTTCCCGGTATTTGCAGTTTGTCACCTGGAAACACATTCATTTAGTAGATTTATTTGCAATTTCTGTAATGTGTGCAGATTTTTGTTTTTTTTGTTTTTTGACATTTATTGCCTTTTTAGAAATGGCAGCTTAAAGGCAATCAAGTAAAGCCACTTTGCGGAGCATGTGCCTGACCAATCATTTTCTTTCACGCAGTTGCCTTACGGCAAGCAGGGTCCTGGTTCATTATCAGCTGGCATTGTTGCACCTTTCGTCCCAGCTTTGCTGACGACACTGTGGTGTGTGTGTGTGGTTGTCCCGATCACATTGGACCAGCTGACTGTCCTTTTCACTGCATTCTGAATACGAAGCCCCGCTCACCCAGAATACTTCTATTTCTGATGAAAGCATAGAGCGGATATAAAAACCGGTAATATCTTCTACTTAAATCCTTGAACTGGGTTCTAAGCTCCCACACGGCTCTCCACAGGACTGTATGACCAAATATACGCTGTAGTTCCATGAGTTTTCACAAAGCACAGCCGTCAAGGAGACTGGACTTTTAATTATTTCGTTCTTGCAGTTGCAGTGTGTTGAGCTCTCTTACAACTCTGAATAATTTAGATAGCAAATAAGGTGTGTCATGGCAAGTGGACTTGCTTGACTAAACAAGAATTGCTGCCATGGTAAGAATTATCAGCGCATACAGTGAACCCAGTGACTGAGAATCTTCACAAGGTATAAAACCTAATCCTAAAACCCCGTAAAGATCATTCAAAATAAACAATTGTCCAAACCTGACGTTCCAGTTCTCCACGTCCTCCACGGTGTCAGGGAGGGGTCGGTCCGCCGTTTCGGGCAGCGCCAGGGCGAGGACGGCCCCCAGCAGCGGGGAGACGCCGAAGATGAGCAGCGGTATGGTGGGGTTGTGGTTCTCAAGCATGTTGATAATAGGGGCTAAAACACCCCCCATTCTGGCAAACATACAGGACACCCCGATGCCTGTTTGCCTGAGCGGATGGGAAAAAAAAAAGTGTAAGACAAATTTCCGTTGGATTACATAAGGGTGTGAATAATGGTAATGGTAAAGACAGATGTTGTACCGTAGCACTGTGGGAAATATCTCAGCTGTGTACACGTAGATCACAGCAAAGGAAGCTGTAATGCCAAACTTTCCCCACATGGCAAGACCAGTTAGGACTCTGGGATGATCTAATGGATGAGAAGAAAGCGGAACAAAGGAGACATGGTGATTTTTTTTATTTTTATTTTTTAAACATTTTTTTTAAGTGATCTGTAGATGTTCGATTGATTCCTTATTTTCTGACCAAATTTTAATTTGTAACAGTCAAAAGAGGAAAAAATGTTTTTTGTTTAAAATACACTTGTCATATTCCCTCTTTGCATTGTCGGATATATTTTGTGGGCCTTTTTTTTTTTTTTTTTTTTCTTACAAAGGTAGTCAAACTTCTAGGTAGTCAGAGATGCTAAATACACAACTATTGCACAAGCAGAGAATTTGCCGGAAAAGGTAGATCTGGTTTTTCAGGAAGAGTGGGGAAAGGCTGGCTTTTTGTAAATCTCATGAATAAGGAGCCAAATGTTGGCCTGCTGGTTTGGAAACATGTTTCCCACTTTCCCATCCAGATGCTGAAACCGCTCCGCCCTCACCTGCAGGGACAGCCAGCATGAGGAGGCAGGCGAGGCCTCCAACCGCCAGGAAGCCGCTTTGAGAAAACCGTCGACTACACGGAAGGACGAGGAGAACCAGGGAACGAGCCGGGATCTCGACCAGCCCGAAAACCAACTGGTTCAAGTAGAGGTTCGTTCCCAACCTGGACACACCCAGGGAGAGGCCGTAATACACCAGCACGTTCACAAACCTGTGCGAGGACGGGGTGCAGAGGGAAGGAGGAAGTCAGGGAATTGGTCTTTTTATGAAATGAATGAAGAAAAACGTAACTGTCGTAAAAAATCCTACCAAATGTAGAACAAGATGATGGCTCTCTTTCGCATGTGAGGGGTTCGTACAAGATCCAGTGTTGAGTGAGTTCGCTTCTCTCCACCATAAATGTCACACTTCTCAATCTGACGTGCAGACAGATAAAGCCACGGGGCTCAGTGTGAATGTCTATTGTCCTCCATCATTTGCAGCAAAATTCAAAAGAGCGATCCTCTCCACTGTCATTTTTTATGATTGATATTTCATCACAAGTCAAACCCTTTGGCATGTTTCTGCCACCGGCAATACTTGGACTTAAATATCGATGCGGGCAAATCCCCGCTCTCAACTAACACACAATCAGTCTCTTACTACAGGAGTGTCGTTTAACAACGGCAAATGCTTAGGAGCGGTTTAGAACAGGCAAATCATTTTACTGCGATTCCAATGTTCGGTTGGAACACATGCTTTCCTATGTATCTATTCAGATGACAGATGCCTGGCAACCCAGTGACAGCTGGGATATGCTCCACCCCCCTGTCACCCTGGCTTTAGATAATGAATGAATAATGGGCATTTGCAATGGAATTTAACTTATATTGACTTTGCGCAGTGTAATACACCCAGAAAATTCACATGAAATGAATGATTGGCGTCTGTTACATTCCAGACATTTCTGACAGGCGTGATGGTTGGTGGCTGCCGCCTGCTCATGGTCCATTCATGATGGGTTATATCAGATGAGATGTACTTTTATGATCCCATGATTGGGAAATTGTTTAGCAGCAGCAAGAAATGCAAGGACAAGACAGTGACAAGCTAAAAATAAAGATGTAGATAAAGTCAAAAATAAAATAAACTCTGAAGTGTAAAAGTATAAAGTATAATCTGAGAAAAAAAAACTTCTTCATATTTACCAATATACAGGAATAGATAATGAGCAAAGTGGCAATGTGAGGTAGCGCAGTAACTGATTAGAGGGAGGAATTTCCCACAAGGGATTAAAAAAAGTGTAATAAACTAAATAATGAGCGAAACTAAAATGCAGCCCTGGTTTCGGTGTCTCGGGGAAAAATCTAAACTGAGGCCAATCACGGATGTAGTTAACGGGCCGTTTACCATAAATTCATTTCATTTCAAAGTAACCTCACGGTTAAATCCAATTATGGCTTCAAGTAGTCGGGTGGAAAAGCCTCCGAGGGCTCACCTGCACGGCAGGAGGTAAGACTCGGCCATTGACCAGCGCGGCCTTGCGAAGGAGGGCCATGGCTTCGTCCCTCCTCTCGTTGGCCAACAGCCATCGGGCAGAGTGAGGGAGAACCCTGACAGGAGGTAAAGACGGGGGACAAAGAGGTCATTCATCTCATGCCGTGGCATGAATACATACTGGCCCGCTGACCCCCCCCCCCCCACCACCCACCCCACCATATATAGAAGATTAGCAGGAAGCCAGGGGCTGATATTGCTAGTTGCAACTTCCTCCAGTCTCTAATGAGATACGCTACGCCTGCAAGGAGCATGTAGCCAAGACCGAAAGCGTAGTCAGTGATGATTCCGGCTAACATGCGTCTCTTGGTGCAGGTCCACTCAGTGCCTGAAGGGAGGAGACGGGAGGAGAGGAGAGGAGAGGAGAGGAGAGGAGAGGAGAGGAGAGGGACAACGGGGATTTGGTTAAATTGAGGTAGTGGACTGGAGGATTTAGAGTGAGGGAAGAGAGGTGAGGATTTGTGTTCTGGGGGGCGGGAGGAATGACCAAAAACAGCAAAAAAACAACATTTCAGGTCTAGTAACCAAAGAACTGACCTGAGGTAACATCTGCAGCTTGTTTTAACTGGTCACAACTCATAATTATGTGATTTCTATTATAAATGACAGATGTAAGTGTGAGACTTTCTTTCACACACATCTGTAGAAACCCCCCAGAGTCCTTCATGTGGTGAGGGGCAGCTTGCTAACAAATGCCTTTTAAAAATCGTGTTGAAAGTAACTTCTTTGAAATGTCAGGATAAAGATTAGAGCTGTAAACCAAAGTGTTTTGGCAATTACTAACTTGTGTAGTTATGCTATATGAATCCTTCTAAGGGGTAACGTTTCAGTTCTAGAGAGGCCTGCATTTACAGACTAACAAAAAATAGCCTTGCACCTGAAAACATCGTCACCTCCCGGAGGAAACCAGAAGGAGGCTTTATAAATTTGCGCAGAAGCACAGTACTATGATCCGGGTTGATTTGAATTTGACTCCATCATTCTTAAGCACGTGCAGAAAATGATTTGTATTTTACATTTTCCCATTTGTCCAGGCAGCTGCACAGGGGTTCGCCCTCCGCCTCACGGCAAGGCCGCTCCCTGGCTGTACATTAGCCATACAGATAATCAATGAATGAATCATTCATCGGCGCAAGTTACATTATTGGGAATGAAATGCCGATTCTAGTCACCTGAATAACCCGGACACTAATAAACTGCTGCGAGTGGTTAAAACAAGGATATCAGCAGGATACCACGAATTTGCGGTGTGGGAAATATCTGAGCGGCGAAATGAATCTGGTCATGTTTATGTTTAGCTCCTTTCTGCAGCAAACCTGTGAAGAATCTGACCTAGCTATAAACCGCTGCTGCCCTCTCAAACATGAAGCTCACAGCAGGAGAGTCTCTGCGTGCGATGCAGTGGGAGAATCTGAGTGGAGTGTCGGAATGCAGAATTCAACCTGCAGAACTCTCTGGGTTTATGTTTTTCACCATTCGTTAGTGTGTTCGCCGGGAGCGGGTGAACGGTACTGTTGGGATCAGTTCGTACCCAGGACGAAGGCGTTGATGATGATTCCGGATATGGTGGCGCCGACAATGAAGCGAAGGATCACGTAGACATAAAAGTTGGGCGCGAAGGCAACGGCGACTCCAAAAACAGTCTGAAGAGCGAGGGACAGCAGCAGCACAAACCGGCGACCGTACCTGGCGGGGCAGAGATAGGGAACAAAGCAGTCATCCCGTGATGAGCGGAGAGAAGCATGTTCTAAAAGCATTGGATTGGTCGAAACAGGCCGCCGTGGAGCGTTTCTAAGCATTCGTGGATGGAAAAAGACACACCATGTTCGAGCTGCACAGGTCTACCGTGTAACATGAGCTTTCGCTCATGTCCCTATGTCCACATAGCTACCACAGCAGGGACTCCCGCTCGGGCAGCTCTTAAGCTATGCTTTGATGATGGGGATCTGGCCACGGTTCATCTCTTGTGAGTGCGAGAGGCTAAGCCTACCTGTCAGCCATGGCCCCAAATATCGCAGATCCAACCAACAAGCCAAACATGTAGATGGACGAACCGAGACTGTTCAGTCCGGCTTTTTCGCACACCAGGTTCCACTGCGGGGCGGAAGCAGAAATATGTCACGCAGCCTTATTGGGACCAACTACACAAAAGAGTCAGCATAAACAGTTTTTTTTTAGTCAGCCAGACATTTTTAGATATGTTGACGATACTGCATTACATTCACATGCTTGTTTGCGCTAAGAAGCCTGGAAAGCAGTTCTTACACTCCTTTTGTTCTTCAGTCCTAATTGTCTCATTGTTCTGAGTGGCTTCCAAAGGATTGAGTTGTCAATTGGCTGTCGGTAGCATGATTAGTGTGTCTGGGCTTTGAAAGCACGGAGCCAGTGGACATGATTGGATACTTGGGCTTTGCAATAAATTCACAGTTTGCGAAATTTCTACTGGGCTTTTGTTGTAAGAGAGATATCCTGATCCGGGTTAAATTTCCCCGGCCCCACCAGCCAGCTGGTTTGAAGTTGGAAGGTCTACCCAAAGTACACCGGAGCTTGCGTCTTATCACCGCTCTTCCGCGTGGCTACATGACAGTTCCATCCCTTTGCCCAGGCTTGTTGAACCAATCCTTATCAAGACACTCGTCTCCAAATTGCTTCATGGCTGACAGTCTCCCCCATCTGTGTTTGTTAAGCCCAATTACCATCAAGCCCTAAATTCCGGCAGGGCCATCTCCTGAAGATAACCTGAGGGCACTGCTCCTGATGACCCTCTTCTGATCAGCTCTGCACCAGAAACGACCGCCGTCCTTGAAATATTTGGATTACCTCAGCTGATGAAAGACCCTTATCACAGTAAAGACCGCATATTTCAGGTCAGCCTAGCATATTATGGCGCTTTGCGCAGCCGTGACTCGTCCCTCCTCTTTTATTGTGTGATTTGAACGTCACGTTCCTGTTCTTCCCAGGGCTGAAAACATTAAAAATTCTGCTTCAGTAAGTCCCTCTGCAATTCCCTCCGCTCTTTCTCTGCCAGACAGTGAGTGTGTCTTGATTCAGCGGGCTGAAGCTCCAAGGAAGCTCTTCCGAGAAGTGTGATTCCCGTCTTCCCGTTCGGCTTTGTGGGACTGAATACATGTCCAGAACGATGCGCTGCGTTGTGGCTAATTTCTTTTTAAACCAAAATAAATAAGGTCCTTACCTAACAAAACCAAGTACTGCATTTCAAACCACGTGGTCGAAATGGTGGCTCTGTCATCGACGCGCTTATATTCTAGTGATCTGCAGGACAGTCCGGGCTGATACGAATGGGTCACCTCGATGGATTGACTTTTTCTTCATGTGATTTATTCTCGTTGTCGTGCACGTGAGAAAAAAAAAGAATTCTGGACAGTAGAAATACCCAACCTGTAGAGCTGCTTCTTATCATCTATTGTTTTTGGATCACATTTGGCTCGTGACTGAGACGAATAAATATATATATAAATATACGTATTTTTGTAAAATAACTTTCTCAAGCTAAGTTTATTGCATTTAGACTTTGCAAGTGCTCAGTTTCCTGGTAACAAATCCTCTTCTTCCAGGGGTTTTGATGATGCCATTTTAGATTTTCTTGCTTTTTTTTTTTTTTTCCATGTATGCAGATGACATGCTACTATACTGTAGGAACATTGGACAGGTACATTTTAAAATCTACTGGAAAACCTCCCAGTCGACCAGTAACTACATTGATTCCTTGGTTAATGAATGTAGACAAAGATTATATCGGGTCACTGGAAAGTACAAAGTCAGACAGAATGATGTGAAGAAAGCTGCTGTTAAAGCCTGTACATATTAACACGCCTGTTGGATCAAAAAGAACATCTGGCTGATCTCCAATGCCGGGATTTTAACAAAAAATCTCAGCCCGGGTTAAACATTGTCTTGAACTTCTTGTCCTGAAATCAACCCAAAGTGAGATCCTGGCCGCATGAGAATAACAGCAGGATTTTAGCTTGCTGTGGTCCAGTTGCTTTCACAGTAGTAGTGACTGGACTGACAAAATCTACGAAAGAAGTCTTTTTCATCAATGATATAAAAATATGAATATTTGTGAATGAGAACGGGGGTTCGACTAAGGGGGCACTCTTAAGCCTGACTTGATGCCGGGTCTCTCCGTCTCTCCAGTCTGAGGGATCCCCTCGTCCTTTTCTTTTACCAGGGTGATATTTTATTATTTTAATTCTGTTTGCCCCCGATGGTGTTTAAGACCATTTAAGTTTTTCGATATGACTGGAGCACCATATTTCCCTTTCCTGTGCAATGAAAAGGACCAGAAATAGAAATGTGCTTCGAGAAACAAAGCTTGGATTAATTTCCGTCTCCTACCTAAATTAAACCTTTTATCTGTTTGTTTCGTCTTTTGTGTGGGTCACCTCTGTCACCGTGGAGCTCTGGAAGGTGTCTCTGCTGAACACCCATCCGTGGTCACATGGGAGCCGCTCGGTGTGGTTTTGGTGTCCAACCTCCGACAGGAAGCACTGGGAGTCCGACTGGCTGAAGTTGAGGCCGAATTTAACGGAAAGCAGCGACTGATTCCCGGCGGCTGAGACGGCGTCCTCCCGGCAGCGATGTGGCGGCGTGGCGCCGGTAAAGATGCTCACCATCATGTGGAAGGCGAGCAGGATCTGGGGTAAACAAATCCAGACGTACAAAATCTTCTGATACCTACCGAAGCCACCGATGGCAGAGAGGATCTGGTCGAAATTCATTTTTGTTGTTGTTGTTGTTGTTGTTGTTGTTGTTGTTTTCAAAAATGGGGTTATTTAAAATCGATATTCAAGTTCAGGGGGGCAGGACGGGGGTGCCGGAAGGGCACCGGGCGCTCGATGATGCGGTGAGGAACCGGTAAATCACTTCCCATGTGTCACCGTGGTTTCTCCGGTCGTAGTTTATCAACTGGACGTGTTTCCAGCCGATGTCATCCTTCACGCTCCCGTCTGATCGATGGCCCACCGCAGGAAGAATTCAACACATGCAAAAACACCCCAAGAAGAGAACAAACAAAAACAACCCCCTGAATGCATCACGGAGACGCGCCATCAGTTCGGCTCGCATCCGCCGATACGGATCTCCCCGATAAGCGCGTTAGAAAAGTGCGCGGATTTCAGCAGAACATTTTGTATTAAAAGAAAAAAAAGTCACGCAATCCCAATAATTCCCCCGCTGCTCGCTGAGCAGGAAGCCTCTGCACGGCGGATACGCGCGTCAATGGCAGCTTGGAGCGCGTATGTGTGATCTATCCATTAGGGCAGGGCCAGCGCATCATTATAAAACCCCCGAACAGGCGCTCCATTGTGGGGGGTCACCGGGCACCCGCATCACTCCGCACGCGGTCGCGGTGTCAAAGATTGTGCAAAAAAAGAAACGCATTTTTGGATGTCATTCATCGCGGTGTTTGTTTTGGTGTGCCAATCCACGTAAATGGTGGATTTACGCAACAAACAGCCCGATTCGGTCACAACAAACAACGCGCCTCGTTTGAGGTCGGTTGCGACTGCTGCCATCTGCTGGATGCTTTGTGAATTGCAACGTAATGGATGCACTTTTCTGGTTTGTTTTCTTCTTACCTTTATTTAGCCTCGGACTTGAAGTGAAAAAAAATTATCGTTTTTTTTATATGATTCTACATAATTTTCTCCATCCTCCTTTGTAGTCCTTTCCATGGTGAAAAAGTTTAAAAGTAAAAAGTCATCAGACTCTGATGGATTGGACATGTCGGGACTGAAAGAAAAAACTGACTGTACTCATTCCAATCACATTTTTATTTATCCTCTCCCTGCACACAGGGGTATTCCCAGGAGAGATGAAGATGGCAAAGGTCATTTCGATGTACGAGTCTGGTGATAAACATACATTTACAATTTTTAGACCCATTTCCAGAATATCCCAGTTTTCTAAAATATTGAAGAAGTTATTTCACATAAGATTATACAGTTGTCTAGAAAAATATAACATACTCTGTGAACAGCAATATGGCTTCAGACCTGAACGAACTACAACCTTAGCTATGGTGGACCTAGTTGAAAATATAACGAATGCAATAGAAAATAAGCAATATGCTATCGGTGAATATCTAGATCTAACCAAAGTTTTCGACACAGTGAACCATGATCTGTTGCTGGAAAAAAAACTTGATAGATGTGGCACCAGGATTTTTTTCCTGGATCAAAAGTTATCTGGGTAACAGATCCCAATATGTCCACATTGATGGCACTGATTCTGAGACCATGACAAGGCCTGTGGACTCCCCCAGGGGTCATTGTTGCGTCCATTGTTGTTTACACTGTACATAATGATTTATAGTTGGTCTCAAAAACTCAGCACTCTGTATTATTTGCAGATAAAACTAATATACTTTGTTGTGGTAAAGATTTACAGAGACTATTTGAAGGAGTAGAAAATGAATTTCAAAATATTGAAGCATTGGTTCGACTCATATCGGGATATATATGTAGATATAGGGAACATACGAATACGTTTTCCACCTGAGAAAAAGCCTTGAAATTGAAGGACTTTTAATACTTCCAAACTGCACAATTTATGTTTATAATAAAGAATAATCAATTCCCTGATCAGATTAGAACATGTTTCAGTGGAGGGAAAGTGGGTATCTGTTGAGAGGGCAAGATTATTAAAAAAGCCCATTGCTAGAACCAATGTAAAAATGCATTGTATTTCTGTTGTCGGAGTAAATGTCTGGAATGAGTTGGCTGTAGATTTAAAAGACTGTTTAAAACATTTAAAAACATTAAGACACTTTAAAACTGTATTCAAGAGGAATGCTATTCAAACCTATGTTGATTGTGAATGCTGACAGCAGCAATTAATTATCAGAGTAAATTTCTTATTTCGACCTGTGTGTAGCAGCTACTTAAGTTTAAATGTCTACTCAAGGGTAGGTGTTATAAGCTTTAGCTTCTGCCCATTCCTTTTTCAGACCTTATGTACCTTTGTATCTTGTTGTGAAGTGCCTGGAACTGTCTGAAAAGTCTGGAAAAAAAAACAAAAAACTGAGCTGAACTTTTGGGGATATTCACTGAATTTTCAGTGAAGGAAGATCCCATTCGATTCTACACATTCAAGCAACTCATGGGTTTTAACGTATTTACCCTTTTTGTTTAATTCTTTTTTTTGAGGCTGTTACATTAATTGCTCATTTCAATTACTCAAGAGTTTTTGTTGTCAAGATGCAAGCGTAACAAAATTTTGTTGGGACTCCTGGCTAGAGGCATGAACATTTTTCATAGCCCAAGCATGTATAGATAAGAATAAATAGCTGATAGCAGCAGAAAAAAGGGGGGTGGATAAAGTGCAGACTTAGCGCATGTTTGAGTGTGAAGAAAGTGAATTAGAAATAATCCTCACAATAGATGAACATACAGCAGTCACATGTGCTCCCTTTGTTGAGGACATCAGAAAATCTTTTTATTTAACCCCCCCAAAAAATATTGGTGTTAATAATTACATGCAGGAAACAGGCACATTCAGTAAATTCTAATAAGACGGTACAATCGGTTAAAAGATTTTCTCTGCAAAATTAATTGTTGCTAAATAATACTGTAGTTTAAATGCTGATGAAAGCTGACATTTTTCGGAGACACAGCTGCCATGATGTTGATTGTTTGCACCTGTTTCCTCCTCAGTCCCCCCGGTCGCTCGGAAAATCAACAGCTCCTCGGTTCCTTGCTTGCTGCTGTGCCAAAGTCAGGTCTGTACATTTTTTTACTGCTGTTTATTCCGACTGTTTCCCCCTGCAGAGACTTTTCTTTATTCCCCAATCCGACCCTGTTCGGTTCCACGCCGGCCCCTCGTCCTGTGCTTGGGTTCGTTTCTCCTGTTCAAGTTTCCCCTTCGGCTAAAGTCATGACCCACATCCCCGCTTGGATATTTAATGCTTAATTTCTCGAAGTACAAATGATGTTCTTCACCCTTTAAAATTGTAGATGCTTTTGCATCTTCGTCCCATGTCATTTGTTGTAATTCATTTTAATTTTTCTTTTGCCAGACCAAAGCCGGGGAGAATGGACTCAAGCCGTGGGACCCTCTGTTGGGGTGAGACCAGCCACGATGTTTGGCTTGGAGATCGTGGCATCGGGAAGAGACAGGAAGCAGAGCCGATGGCTGCAGAGAAAAGAGCTGGATAGACGTTGATTTCTCTGAGGTGACCCCTGAACGGAGCAGCCTGTAAGATCAAGGGTTTTGTTCTCTTTAAGTCAATACACGTGAGTTCCTTGTGATTAATATATTTTCCTATGCCAATTGCATTTACTTGATTTAATTTGAATGACTCCATTTTTTTTCACGGGAGGTCTCGACCATTTACTCAGAATTTTTTCCCCACGGATATTTAATGAAACCGTTCTGTACAGGAGGGGGAATCGGTTATCAATCTACATTTTAGAAGAAGTTTTAATCTGTTATTGATATACACCTTAAAAGTAGTTTGCTCAGCCGCACTAGACCACTTCCTGTTGTGGGGTGTCCGTGACGTCATCAGCGGCCGAACCGGGCTGGTTCGGGCGTTTGGATGACAAGAGAAAACTATCAAGCCGGAGATTTTTACCGGATGCACTTAAAGTCGAAACTCGGATTAAAAAAAAAAATGAAAAGCGAGGGTATTCTTATGCTTTTCTGAGTAAGCGATTAATACACACTTCATACCGCATTGTCACGGGATTAAATGATCCATCTCTCTACTCGACGCTCACTCTCGTAGTCATTTTTGCTCGAATATCACCCTAAATTCTGCTCATCTTGGATAAGTTCCGGTTAGCGACGCGCGGGGCTTTTGTTTTGAAGGCATAAACCGGAAGTGCTGTCAGTCGTAATTGTCGCTGCCGAGGGACGCGCCGGCGAGGGTGACACACGGAGGGGGGAGTTAGGAACATGGCTGCCGGCGGACCGGACCGGACCGGGTCAGGACCGACCGCCCGCGTCTCCTTCAGGTGACCTTGTCCGCCGGGACTGCAGGACCCATTGAGAGACACCACCCGAGGGCCGTCCATCCCCAGGATCCGTCCTGGCATTGTGACAAATCGCGCCTCTGCGTGTGAGTATGACCGCTTTCTCCGAGGCGTCCGGCCGCCGTGCTCTTCGTGCGGACGGCGCTCTGCGAAACGGCCGATCCGCATCTCCGCGGTGTAAGCGCGACCGGCCGATGCGGGCGAAGCCGCGCCCTCGCAGCGGAGCGGCGGCGGCGGGGGGGGGGGGCGCGGCCCTGTGAGCCGTGGAGACCCGGGGCAGCATCCGCCCGCGGAGGCACCGCGGCAGCATCCTCGCCTGTTGACCGGAAGAGCATCGGACCGAAATCCCCATCGTCACCTGGGGACACCTGACATGACCTTTCCCTACTTAATGCACTCAATCGAATCCCAAATCGCAGGAAATGTAAAGTACTGTTAATAAAATCCAAACTTGTTCAACATTTGTCCCCTGGTGTAAATCGGATATTTTTGAATTGTCACCTCAGTGCCGCGGTGTCCGATTTCGACCTGCCCCTGAACGCAGCAGCGTTGACTTGCAACGTTTCCTCTCACCTTGCAGCCTTTCTGTCCCAGCGTCGGACTGGAGAACTCTGAACGGCGCAGCACGTTTCCGACGATGCAGGTCGTGTTCGTTGAATCGAAGGAACACTCCGATATCGCAACACAGACTTTTAAATGCAGAATAGACTGCATATTCCTTGATCTTCTCATGCGAAGTCACACCGCTGAGAGCACGCAGGTGTATCGAGGGTCACAGGGTGGCCTTTCCTTTTGCTCCCACAGGGGTTTATCTGCCGGTGAGCACGGCACCCGGGCACCTCTCTGCATCGTTGGCTTACACAAGTGCTTATCAATAAAACAAACCCTAACAATTTGGTTTTGCAGATGCAGTTATGCCAGCGGTTGTTTCATGCAGGCAGATGTGCGGCGTCCCCCAGCACCTGGCTGCAGGACACGCAAACCCGTACACCTCCGCTTCTATTTATATGCTGGCCCTGTTTTGATTTGACAGGAAAAAAGCAGGAGTCCATAGTGTTTTGTCTGATTGCGTACTGCAGCGACACACTGCAGAGCATGGACTGGGCGCAGCAAGCTCTCCTGCATTTAAGTTTCTTATTGAACCTTTATTTACTCACGTGAGCCAGTTCTCAGCTACACCGATGACCTGTTCTCATGTGTCTCCTGACCAAAGGAGCAGGAATCGAGAGAAGTCGCTCTTTTTATTTTTGTATCCCCGAATATCGGCATGACATTACAAAAACAATTTGGAACCAATCACATAACTCAGCAAGGTGAGGAACCATTGAAAAGCTGCAATACAAAGATAGCAGGACATGAGCATCGAAGCAGAAAGAAGTCATTGGACTATTTGTAAGAATCAGGAAGAAAATCGCTTTTCAAAGTCACCAGGAAACGGCCACAAATATGAATTTTGATGAAATCAGATGGAAATGGAACCAGAAAACATGAAAGCATCAAACTATTGCATGAAACTCAGTCAAGCGGAATAAATGAACTAATGACCTTAAAATCGGAAAGAAAAGTTTAATGTTTACAGGCAATAACCTCAAACCTAAAATGGCCCCCAGTGAAGATCCGACTCAAGTCCTGCCGTCCTTCCTCCTCCATTCCCCGAGAGGTGAAAACCGCAGCGAGGAGTGATTTATGTACCTTCTTGGCGAGCGTTGCTGTCGGCGGCAGCAGCAGCAGCACTGGGCTTTCAGAGACTGGGTGGGGGAAGAGATGCATTGATCAGCTTCACAACCCCATCATGCACTGCTCTGTAAAAGTCTGTCACCCCTTTCTTCATCCAGGTGCCGGCCGTCTCTCAGGTGGAGCTCCAGCTCCAAGAGGCTCATGGCTCCCGTCAGCGGGCGCCTCTGAGCGGTGAGCCAAGCTGGCCTCCCCGGCCCCGAGCCCGTCCCCCGCCCCCGACCCAGAGCCGGACCCGGGATCGGACCCGCGGCGCAGTCAGGAGGAGCAGTATGTGAGCGAGGGCGAGTCCGGCCCGCTGGACGTTCCCCCGGCGTCGCCTGACTGCAGGGATGCCGAAACCATCACCGGTATGTTGGAAAATGTCAGGATCTGCTCCAGAGGGAAGACGAAAACAGAATTTGGGTTCAGATGGGGGGGATATTTACGACATCACCGACTGAAGTGGATTGGTATGATTGGATTCGTACAGGAGGATGACATGAAGCAGAGATTTCTGTGCACGTACGGGATTTATTAGCGGTTTTCCAGGTCCGCTCGCTTCAAGAGCTGTCGCAGTTGGTCGTTTCCTTCGGCCTGACCCTTCAGGGGCCACCGCTGTTAGTCAGCCTCCTCCATTAATCCTATTCTCTGCATGCTCTCCTCTCACAACTCGCTTCACGTCCTCCACATCCACAAATCTCTTCAGTCTTCCTCCAGGCCAGTGAACCCAGCAGTTCTACTCACAACATCCTTCTAACACATCTCCTCCCTACACGTCCAGACCATCTCAGTCCGGCCTCTGACTTTATCTCCAAAACATCTGCCACATGTTGTCCCTTTGGAAACAAGGCCTTGTTGGCGCAGAGGCTGTCAGGAAAAAATATTGAGATATATCGGATAGAATTTGCGGTGTTCAGTGAAGAGTCCTTTCTGTATTTCTGGCGACAGCTGGCGGCTGTTCACGCGATCAAACGGTGACGGCACACGGACTCAGGTGGCATTTTTGGTTTGCTGCAGGGGCAGCATTTAAGTTGGGCCTTTTATTTCGTAAATACGAGGACTCACAGACATTGAGCGTTTTTATTTGAACGTAACATTCAACGTTTATTGCCGTACGCAGAAATAGAATTTCATTTTCTCCTGAGCAGTTCATTGATTTCATAACTGCAAACCAAAATATTTTGTATATATAGATATTTTTTTTGTGGCTCCCGGCGTTCTCTGTGCACTTTTGACACCTGAAGTCCTCTAAATCCCCCCTCCCCTTGTCCCCGCACGAGTCCAACACACTTCTCCGCTGCTCCAGACTTCCTCGTAGTACCATTTATCCAGATCTGCAAAGGCACGATGCAGCGCCCCTGACCTCCATCGACCTTCTTTGAGCGAGTATTGCATCTGTCGTGCTCTTTCTGGGCCTGAAAACATACCTCTGCTCCATCTAGTTTCTACTCCTTTTTCCCAGAACCTCATTTGATGGCCCATCAATGTTATTCAATGTTCCTTAAATGGGCGCCAGCACACTAATCCATTCCTCAGGCATCCTCTGTCCAAGAACCTGCTGAATAGTCCCACCAGAAACTTTACTGCTGCCTCTCTGAGCACTTCCATACCTCCACAAGTGTATGATCAGGACCGACTGCCTTTCCACTCGTCATCCCTTTCAATGCCTCCCTCACTTCACCTTTAAGAGAAGATAAGATTTACTCATCTCTGCTGCTCCGTGGTGGTCCACACTGGTCACCACCCTTTTCTCTCATCTTCCTAATTCATCAGAATCCTGTACGGTTTGCATATGTAGTTTTGGCTCGAGCCCCACGGCCTCCCTCACGCAACCCTCCGTGTTCGTCTGAGCGTGGGATGGGCAACAAGGAGACACTGGCTTATGCCCCCAAAGTTTGCCTTGAAGAGTTGCAACAGTTAAGATTTAAAGAAATGGCTCAGCGCTTACATACTGGATGAATCATTGTGCGACTTAAAGGTAAAAACATGCTCAGTCACTAAATGAAACCGCTAACACGTTTGATATCCGATCAAACTTTTGCACCATAAAACCGCCAGCAAATTGGACTTTTGAATTATGTCTCGTAAAGTTGTTCCTATTTGCTGCATTTCCAAATGGGCGGTGCAGATACGGTCGTAAGCCGAGAGCAGAGCCGGAATATTGGCTTTTCCGTGCCGCCTCCTGACCCTGCCGTCCTCCCGCCGCTCCCAGATGTCTGCAACAGCACCGACCTGCCAGAGTTCGAGATAATCAGCCTCCTGGAGGAGCAGCTGCCGGTGTATCGCTTACGGGCGGACACCGTCTACGGCTACGACCACGATGACTGGCTGCACACGCCCCTGTTGCCGCCGGACGCCCCTCTGGACCTGACCACCGAGCAGATCGAGGAGACGCTCAAGTACTTCTGTAAGTCTCTGCTGCACCGCGATGAAACACAAACGTCAGATCTACTTCCTGTGTCACTGCGCTGCAAACACCTTGTTTCCCCTTTATCCTCACAACTTACTTTCCTGTTATTTACATATTTACTTTTTGTTTATTATTAATTTTTCTCATTCCTTTTTTTTTTTTTTTTTTTTACGGCTCAGGAACCTTTTTCCTAAATCGGGTTTATTCTGATCCCCGGCTCTTGATGATTGATACTTCCTGCATGAATGTCATTTTTGTGCCTCCTCTTGGCGGATCATCAGTCTGCCGGCCCAGAGGCTTTTTGAGAGGCAGCAGTAACCTGGCATCAGAACCAGACGCCTGTACTGGTCTGGGTCAAGGTTGGCCTTGTCGCATGAAATGCTGAAAAACTAAATATAACAAAGAGCTGCAGAAGTGAAAACTTCTCTGCTCTTATTTCTCCCTCATGCTGGCTAATCATTCAATTTTGGCATTTAGAATTCTTCTGATGTCGAGTGTCATATATTCTTGTAAATTGGAGGAAGAGATGGATGGAAATTGTACCTTTTTTGCATTTGTTTTCTCTTTGGCTGATCTTGCAGAGTTTTTTTTTTTTTTCATCAATTAGATTAAATTGTTTTGACTTGCTCTTTGCCTGATTAGCTTACCTTTTTTTATGTAATGTCACAGGCAATGTCCACAATATTTTTGACAAGTCTGAATTTTTTTTGCACTTCAGGGATTTGCCAAGCAGACTGGCAAAAACAATGGTCAAAAGAATAGGGTAGAATGGTCAAATTATGCAGGATGTCCTGAGCATTTAGCAAAAACTAAATGTGACAGTGTCGTCGAGTGTATTCTTTAATGGGATCCCGACACTTTTACAAAATTTTCTGAGAAAACAGGTCCTCTTCTTTTAGGACTACTCAGTTGAATGTTCATAGTGTCCACCAGGTGGCGCCAACTCACATTCCCAGGCCTTTTCAGAACAACATCAGCTGTGGGCTGATGATGACCTTGCTATGTAGGATTGGTGTCCATGGTTTTAGAAACACTTACTTCAGAAATCACTCAAGTTTTATAGTTTTTTTTTAATGTTATCATATTATGTTATGTTTCTTACCCTATGTCTTCAGCACTTTTCCCCTGTTAGCAGTAGATGTTAGTTTTAATAAATCTTAATTGTTTGTTTTTCGAGTAGTTATTGTGGATGGGGGAGTTTCAGTATATTTAGCTCTTTGGAGTTGATATGGATGTAACTTAATTGGATACAAGCACTCGCACGGTTCCTGTTTCACCTGGCAAAGCCTAAAAACCTAGAGGACAGTTTTTGGATACACAAAAAATCCAGGAAAGCAAGGGAGGGCGGGAACATGTCCTGAAAATCTGAATGTTCTCCCATGTTTGTGGAGGTTGTCGGCCATCCAGGTCACGGCGAATTCTTGCCCGAATCTTCTTGTCGTGGCAACTGGACTTCTTCTGACCGAATTTCGGAAGAAATTCAAGTCCGGTTGCCACGACAAGAAGATTTCGATAACAATGTTCTCCCACCTTCCAAGTTAAGGCCAAAACATCTTTGACGGGGAAAGTTACGCCACATATGTACGTGTGGAACTGTAAATTCAGGACTTTGTGTTCATCTTCTGTCTCACATGTGCATGGATGAGAGGATCGTTTGGCTGACAACGGGTGCCATAGTAGCATTTGCTTGACGCTGATGTCCAGCGTTCTTGCAGAGAAGAGAGGGAAGTGTGGAAATGAAGGAAAGGTGAAGCGTCCTCACACCCGCTGCCGTTTGCTTCGTGCTAAAATGTCTAACCTCGAGGCTAGTTCTGTTTCCGGATTCTCCGAAACAGAAATACACCTCGTCATGTTCGTGTCTCGCTCGCGCTCCCTCAGCGCCGCGTCCACGTGTGAGGGCGAATCCCTCTCCCCGGTCTGTGCGAGCCCAGCCGGGAGGGAGGGAGATAAAGGTTTGTCGTACGTGCCTGTTGTCAGAGGAAATGGAGCGCGAGCTGTCCGGGGATGAATGCGACTCGGAGGACTTGTACGAGGACGATAAAGGTACAGATAGATGTTTGGAGCCGGATGAAGATTCTTGTTTTGGGAGCTCTCGACGTAACTGAAATGACACAGGGTTGGATTTCCTCAATCAAAGAACAGGTTCAATTTAATTTTCAAAATGGGGAAAGAATTTGACTGTTCAATTGGCCCGTGTAAGTAAAAGATAATCTGCTTGAATCAGAACCTCCAATTGCGTTTTTTCTGCATCGACTATTTATTCAGTAGCGGAAGGATTTTGAGGATTGGATAATTTACAAGATATACCTCAATATATTCGTCTGTGTTTATTTTAAAACATTTCTGATTGTGTAAACACAGGCAGAAGTCCTTGTCCTTTGACAGAGATGCAGCAAATCGACTTTAATTCCCATCTCGCTCGATAAATGATGGGATGTCACGAGTCATATTAAAAAAGAAAATATATTTTCCAATCTCGTTACGTCATTGATCGACACAGAAGCACTCAACATTCATGGACTTTGGGTAAAAACCCATCCGTTCACGAGGATGACTAATTTAGTCTGTGATCAACCGAGAGCCGTCCCTCTTTGCCTCTCCCCGCTCCATGTCCTTTTGTCTTTCATGAGGGAGCTTTGTTGACCTCGCTGATAGTTTTTTCTTCAAATGTTTTTACATTTTCACCGCACACAAGGTGTGTGTTGGGAAGGAGGCTGAAACTGTCGCTGTCGTTTGTCTTCAGCAGCGTGATCCACAGGAGCTGCATGAGTAACGCAAACTGCATTACAGCGTTTTAGCGTGCCGATGTCAATGACAGTACAGGGCACATCATTGATCGGAGCGCCGGCGTCAATCGGACGGTGACCTCAGGGCACCGCGACCGACGTGTGCTCCATGGGGAAAAGCCTTTCCCCCTTAACCAGCAGCCCCGGTGAAAGGGGTGACATGTTCGCCCTGAACGTGACCCATCCACAACCTCCCAGTGGATGACTCTCTGAAGGCGGGATGTTTGTGCGAGGGAAAATTTCCCCGAAAAACCTGCCGCCCTCTGCTGTTGTTCCAGTGCTATGCGCCGATCGCGTGGGGCAGATGACGAAGACCTACAATGACATTGATGCTGTCTCACGTCTTCTGGAGGAGGTGAGTTGGTCGACTACGTCGGGCCGTAACAGAGGATTTTGCGAATCTGGTTTAAATGCAGTGAGACAGGGCATTTGAAATTGATACGCAAGTAGCTAAAACAGAATGGAAAAACAACCTTTAAAAGTACCTATATGCCACTAAACTCAAGGTGAGACCAGAAGCTACAGTGTTCTCTGTGCGGTAGGGAGGCTGGTCTTTTGCTAGGTAGCTTAGCACTGTATTATCCATCATATACCCCCTTTAGGACCCATCAGTTGGACATTTCAAAGCACTCTCGTTCACACTCCACTCCCAAAGCGAAAGATCATTGATTATAAACTCGAGTGAAAGCAGTTCGGCGGGATTCAGTCGTCACAGCTCCTTCCAATGACGGAAAACGTTTGAAAACATTGCAAAAGTGAGGGTAATGCTGTTTGTAATAGGCTGTTAAAAAGGTATATTTTGTTTCTTGACAAAGGACTGCAGTCAATCGGCGCTATTTGCTAAGCTAACTAGCGGGAGGCTGATCTCATCTATGTAGGTGTTTTCCCCTTTTATAAATGATCCAAAATAAACTAAATTGAGAGCGCTGAGTGGCTCTGGCATCAGAATTCTGATTGTTAAGATGTGGAACTGTAACAATGATATATTTTGCTCACGCGGTACTTCATTAGAAAGTTTGTCGACTTTGGACTTTGCCATTTCTCCCCTCAGAAAGAACGAGACCTGGAATTGGCAGCCAGGATCGGCCAGTCGCTCCTGAAAAAGAACCGGGTTCTGACGGAGCAGAATGACTATCTGGAGGAGCAAGTTGGACAAATCACAGAGGAGGTGCTTCGACCCCCCCCCCACCCCCTTTTTTTATTTTTATGCTCCTCTCTTTTAACCCAGCCGGCGGTTTCCTCCTCCAGGTGGCGCAGTTGCACCACGAGCTGAACCTGAAGGACGAGCTGCTGCAGTTTTACACCAATGCGGCCGAGGAGAGCGAGGAGGAGTCCGCAGGCTCCCCGGCGTCAGTAATCCCCGATTCATTTCCCTCCGCTTTTCAAGTGAATGATGCGACTGGGTCCTATCTAAACTGGACTTTGATTTTGAAGCAGTAACGGACGACTTACTCATTCCCCTCCTTCCTATCCTATCCACATTCCTGCCCCTTCATCAATGCGTAATTGGAGCAGGTCTGCCCCTGACATCGGTGCCACATAAACAAATCTCACCATAGAATACGTTGCAGTGATAGCATGTGAATTAAACGGCCCCTTTTTCCCTCATATTTATGATTTTCACGTTTCAATTTGGAGAAATCAAGTCCTCACCTGAGCTCTAACTCAGGTCTCAAGAGTCGGATTGTCGTATTTTGGCGGCGTGCCGTCGGGGACCGGACTCTCAAATGTTTATTTGTCCCAAAGGGGTAAGAAGGGTCGACTGGAATCGGCCTCGGGGGCCTTTGTCAGCGACACGCTCCAGAGAAAGCTCAAAGAGCTGGAAGAGGAGAACCTGTCACTTCGCTCAGAGGTTGTTTCCACACACTCATAATTCACTGGAATTAGAAACCTGGGAGCGTGGAAGTCAATGTTTGATGCTTGGGTGCAGGCTCACCATCTGAAGTCAGAGACAGAAACTTATGAGGAAAAGGAGCAGCAGCTTGTGAACGACTGTGTGAAGGAACTGCGTGAGTTTTTGTTTTTCCGTTTGTAGTTCTCTGCTCGGTAGCCTCTCCGGTTTTCACTCAACCTCGCTGCTTTTTCTCGCAGGCTTGTCCAGCCTCCAGATCTCTGCCATCGCCGAGGAACTGGCTCGTAAGACGGAGGACGCCTCCAGACAGCAAGAGGAAATCACACATCTCCTCTCTCAGATCGTCGATCTGCAGAAGAAGGCCAAATCTGTAAGGAAAGAAGAGTCGCCGTCTCAGTGTCGCTGTTTTCCATTTCATCTCGCCCGTTTGTGTGTGTGCGTGTTTTCAGTATGCAGTGGAAAATGAAGAACTCTCTCAGCATCTGATGGCGGCGAAGGACGCCCAGCGGCAGCTCACCGCCGAGGTAACGCCGTCTCCATTTCAGATTCATTTGCCTCAACGCTATTCTGGATGTCACTTTGAGCCCCCCAGTGGCTGCAGTCGGTAGCACGTGTCGAGATTTGACTGTCAACTTTACTGACACGCTGTTGTTTAATTACTCACCACTTTGCCAAACCAATCGATCGCATATAAGAGCGAATCAAATTCGGAGGTAAATTGTTTCCCATGAAGCAACTGACTGCAAGTTGTTTGAGATTGTAGAGAAAATGCATTTGTGACAAAGGAGTGGTCACAAGAAAATGACCTCACACTCGTCAAAATAGATACGAAATCTTCTTCTTTTCCTTTGGGCTTTTCCCTTCAGTCTCCATCTTTCGTCTCCATCTCCCCCTATTCTCTGTATCCCCCTCCCTCGCACCGACTCACTTCATATCCTCTCTCACTACCTCCATAAATCTTCTCTTTGGTCTTCCTCTAGACCTCCGATCCCAGCATCCGTCGACCACTATATTCACTATCCCTCCTCTGTCCACGACCCAACCATCTCGGTTAGAACATCTAACATGTGCCGTCCCTCTGATGGACTCATTCTTGATCCTATCCGTCCTCGTCACTCCCAAAGAGAACCTCAACATTTTCATCCCTGCGACCTCCAGCTTTGCTTCCTGTCTTTTTGTCATTGTCACTGTCTCCGAACCATACAGCATCACTGGTCTCACCACCTTTCCTTTCATTCCGGCTGATATTCTTCTATCACATGGTACACCTGACACTTTTCTCCACCCATTCCAACCTCCCTGTAGCCCCACCGTTCCACCCGGGTTCCTCTCATTCACACACGTATTTTGTCTTGCTGCGCCTAACCTTCATTCCTCTCCTTTCCATCGCACACCGCCACCTCTCAAGATTTTCAATTAGATACAAAGCATGAGAATGACTCCAAGATCCTGACTTTCTAATAGTTTTGTTTTTAAAGCTACATACAGTACATAGAGTAACACATCAGTGCAGAAGGTAGGGGTACGAGGCTGCTCAGGCTGTTTGGAGCAGGCCAGTGTCATTTGGCACCAAATTCAAACTGGCCAGAGGGACAGGAAAAGCCTCGCCGCCAATTCGTTTGGATCAGTCCCTCATGAGGTGATTATGCGAGGCGCTCCATTTCTTCGAGGTCCCCGAGAACACCACGAGGCTGCTCAGGTCATGCGATGAAGACCTCCCGTTCGGTGTGACGACGCAGGCAATGGCGCCGGCAGGACGCACCATTTCACCACTGGCCTCGCTGGCTATCCGAGCATCTAGGTGGGTTGTTGGAGGTCAAGGTCTCAACTCTGGGCTTCGACTGCCGCCACGAAGAGGATTTCTGGACGACGTAACAAAACACAGAAGCACGAGCCGAAAGCCTCCTGAAACGAGCTTCAGGAAAACCCTGCGCGGGCCAGAATGGAAGTGAAACCCCACAAATCCTGTTCAACATCCATGATAAGGCAGTACCAACTGTGCAACAGAAGCCCGTCAAAAGCCTTGGAAGGTCCATATCATGCCAAGCTTAAAGACACCCAGCAAGTGGGGGAGCAGGAGGCAGCACACAAGCAAAGGCCTCAGGCAGAGAGACGGCACTGCCCTCCCCGGAAAGCTCTGGTGTTTCCAATCCTGTGTATGAAGTCTCAGGCCGGCAGATTGGAAAGGCTCGTGAGCACACAATTGAGGCAGTGGCTTGGGCTACCAAGATGTCTCTGTAGCATTGGGCTTTATGGGAATGGAGGCCTGTCATTGCCCATTTCCAGTCTGGCGCAAGAGCGCTGAAACACCGGAGATAACGCTCGCTAAATCTCTGGACCCCGTTTGCTGCAGGATAGGATGCTGAAGCTGCCTTCGGCCCCGAGACCGAGCGGGTCACATCCGGCAAGACAGATGGGGATTTGGACAAGGGGGAACACAAGCTGCTTGGAAAAAAGCAACCCCGGCATGCGTTGCGATAGTAAAACAATTGCAGCGCTCCTGGGTCTGAATTTCATTTAAATTGTGATTCAATTTATTTTTAATTTTTTTTTTTTAAGAAAATAATTCTTTTTTAACACTTACTCGTCGGACTCAAACCATAAAGCATATTTACGCCGATGAAATCCTCCCAGGCGGGGTTCCCTTTTAATACTTCAATGTTCTATCGCCCCGCAGCTGCAGGAGCTGGAGGAGAAATACTCGGAGTGTATAGAAATGCTTCATGAAGCCCAGGAGGAATTGAAGAACCTGAGGAACCGAAACTACCCCGCCGGAACACCCCGGCGCTTCCACCCGCTGGGACTGTATCCGATGGTGAGTGTGTGTGTGTGTTGTGTGTGTGTGAGATAGTGACGACCCTTCTTTCATGACTGTGTGTTTGGCAGGATTCCCTGGCGGCTGAGATCGAGGGGTCGATGAGGAAGGAGCTGAGCCTGGAAGACCCCGAGTGCGAAGAGCAGAAGTACGGGATTCACTCCTGGATATCAGAATCGGAATACTGTATTGATCCCTAAGGGGGGAAATTGCTTATTTTTTTGAACAAAAAAAAAAATGACAAGAAAAGTTAAATAGGTCGATTAAAAACAGGAAAAGGTGGGAAAAAGACAGACCGGTGCGACTGCAAGAGGCTGCATGCACGGCGGCGCGTGCGCACTGAAGGGATATTCAACTTTGACTCCAGGGATACATTCAGACAATTGTGACATTGGATGATTTGGAAAAAAAATTGGAGAAGAATTAAAGCATTAAAATGGAGCCAATTGATGTTTAATTCCAAGAGAAGTTACATTTGACAGTAAAGTTGACTAATTCGTCTAATATCACAAATATTATCCTTAAGACTCAGAAATAATCAACTTTTTCATGTGATTCAATTTAGTCTTGATGCAAAACCATAGCTTGTCTGTCAGGCTCTTGTTTGTGGGATCCAGAGTTTCTTTGTCTCCCGGTCAAAGATGTAAGACACGGATTCGGCCTCCCTTGGATTAATTGCGCTAAAGTCCAGCACAAAGCAGCTTTTCCCAATTTGGTTTATTATCCAGAGACACATCTTAATATCATAACAAATTCCTACCTGTAATAAGCAATGAGTTCATAAAGTGCCTTTTTCAGGTCTGCTGCATGTTACACTTCCATGATCTCGAATCAACATTCACGTCTTTCCTCAGAATCCACCGCAAGCGTGTTTTTGAGACGGTGAAGAATGTCAACCAGACGGTCCGTCAGCGTTCTCTGACACCGACCAGCGCCAACATCCCGGGATCCAACCAGTCGCTGTCGGCGCGGACCTCCCCGCAGTCCAGCGGCCTCTCCACCCCTCGCTCCGGCTCGTACGGGGGGGATCTCGGCGGTGACGGTTCCGCCCTCGACAACCGGACGCAGAGCATACTGATGGAGACGGCGTCCAATCACGAGAGGTGAGGAGCGCACATCCGAAGACCTCATGCTTTGAGAGGGTATTTGAGTGAATGTTGAATGTCTGAATGTTGAGTATCTTTTTCACTTCCCCGTTTCCTTCCTTCCGCGCCGCAGCTCGGACGGCCAGGAGAAGAAGCCGAGCGGGGCGGAGGACCTCCGGCTGGCCCTGCGCCGCCTCTCCCTGCGTCGGCAGAACAACCTGAGCGAGAGACGCTTCTTCGAGGAGGAGAGGGAGCGGCGGCGGGGGGGACAGGGTCTCCAGGAGGCCCTGGGCCAGGACGCGGCTCTGACCCCCTCGGAGAGCATCATGTCCCTGGGGAACCTCCACCTGTGGGCCACCCGGGGACCCTACCTCCCCGACAAACTGCAGATTGTCAAACCGCTGGAAGGTGAGGGAGCTGCCACGCGGGGGGCGAGGCGGGACGGCGAGCGGCCCGGAGGCGCCGGGGCCAAAACCGAGCGGGGTCGGCGGTCGGAGGGGGAGAGAGAGCGAGGACGGCCGAGGAGGACGGGGGCGGGGATGGAGAGGGAGAGGGGAAGGAGGTGGGCGAGGCTCTCATCCTCCCGCTGCTCTGGCAGCGGGAGGATGAAGCCGGCGACAGAGAGGCCTCTCTCGCTCGTGCTCTTCAACTCCTTCTGGTCTCTCATGCACCATCACAAGTCAGGCGGCTTCGCTTCTCCTCACACCTACTGCAGAGACACACACCCCAGGGGCTGGCTGTAGGCTGAGCCGCAGGCGTCTCAGATATTCGGACATTCCCGCGGGGCGTGAGGGAGAGTGGACGTGGGCTTTTATTAAAAAATGTGGCAATATTTAACCCCTGCGAAAACGCCCAGAAGCAACGGGAGAAACGGAAAGATGGTGGGAATCGGCCGGGTTTCGGGTTTCGAGGGCCGCGAGCGGGTTTCGGCCCGCGAACAAGTTCAATCTGGCCGGCGAAGCGAAGAGATGCCAGGTTTCAGTCGTGAAATAAACAGAAGGTACATTTACAGGAGTTAATGTGCCAGGATTTTGAGAATAGCGTCTCCTGAGCGACAATGAGTTTGACACCCCTGCTTTAGATTGTTTACAGTCCCCTTGCCTTGCACTTCTCTTTGCCCGTCTGTGTCTTTACTTTCTTTCTTTTCTGTATCTCTGTTTTTACATGTTCTGCATATTTATCTGCGTATCCTCTGTTTTCCATGTCCATGCTGGCTTCCTGTCTCCATTTTAATTGTCAAATTCAAATAAAAATCCCATTTCATTCTAAATTCTCATTTCATTTCCATCTTCTGCTTCTCTCTTCTCACGTTCCAGCACTTCCTCTGTTACAATTTTTTTTTTTTACTGATTTCTGACCATTTCACTGGTATTTCAATGGCCGTGCCTTTCTGTCAATGATGGATTTAAGTATGTAGTCATTAACTACTGATGTTTTACTCCTAGAACTGGGCTCTCTGAGACTGTGAAACAAAACCTCGTTGGCTGGATCTGGTGTGTGTGCACGCTGTGGGATAGAGGCTGGGGATTGTGTCCAAGGCCCACTCCTGGTCAGAGATGTTTTTTCCCGTTTTTCCCAAAGATGACCTCTTTGACTCTTCTCCGCCCAGAATGCAGACATTGCTGTCCTTAAAGGAGTGTCCCCTGTCCCTCAGGTGTGGGTGATCTGCAGATTCCTGTCCTGCAGTGGTGTCTCCCTGTGTTGGGCCATCAGTTTGTGCAGAGGTTGTTTTGGTCTCATCCTAATTACACTCGACCGCAAACATCACGGTCTCGATCTTGTCTGGGTGTTCCGTCCTCGGGGTGCCCGGTCCCGGCCTCAGGGCACGGTGGGGTTTGAAGTGAACCGTTTTTTGGGGTTTTAACAACCCTTCGGTTTTACCAAAACACCAGCAGCACGGGGTGTGACTGTTCCTGCGTGTGTTCCTGTTCTGCTCTTCTCTCCGGAGGGTTCTTTTGTTAAAGGCCCAGTTCGGGTAGCCACAAGATTTTAGGGCTTTGTTAACATGACGTGTTTCTCTGCCCTCGGCAGCTCCCAGATTTGTTTCTACCTCCTCCGTGTATCGTTTCACCTGTGGGTGTTACATGCGAGCCTATGGCACATCAATGTGTGTCTGCTTGGTTCTGATGACAGAGCCGTTGTCCTTAGTCTGGTAGTGCATCTGCTGTCGAAAGACATGTGAAGAGTGAGGTTACATCCGGAGGACGCCATGGTTTTATCCCTTTTAATTCCCGATATGATGTGTGGCGTTGCCCAGCCAAAAGGAGCCGCAGTTGAGCGAAGTGTTTGGAGATGTTGTCGGTAACGGAATTGACACTGACGACGATGGTCCGAGGGGGCTTCCTTTTTTCCGAATTCTCAGAGGTCTGGAATTTTTGTAATTGCATGAAATGGCTTCTCTTGATCTTTTTTTTTTTTTTTTTTTTTTTCAAAGGAGGGGGTTAAGTATAAATCAGCAATGTTTCCATATTTCCTTCTCTGGAGGTTTAGATTCAGATGAACTCAAAAGACTGATAGAACTCAGACCTATTAAATGATATCAGCTATTTAAGGAATAATCTGAAATCAGGCGGCAAATACCTGAAATTAGCTGCAGATGCAAGAAAGTGTCCAGGAACTTTGCAAAAGGGTTTGTCGTGACCGCGGCTCGGATCCGTGACGACGCTGCCGTCATAAAAAATAGTTTGGGCCTGCAAAGGCCTCACTGACCGTCTCTGCTTGAAAAGGTAATATGATCCATCCCTTTTACGCACTGGAGAGTTCGAAGCACCTCGTCCAAAGAAAATCAGGAGCCCTCCCTTTATCTTTGTCACACCAGGCTCTGCCACCCTGCACCAATGGCAACAGCTGGCCCAGCCTCACCTCGGGGTTATTCTGGACGCAAGACCCGGCGTCGTGCCGAAGGGATATAGACCGCTCGAACTGGAGTTGGAGCAGGTTTGTGCGTGTGGATGTAAATACACTGAAATTCTCACTGACAGTTGAAGCCACTGGATAACTGGACAATCAACTGCAACTGACACAAACACACTTGTCCTCTTGTCCCATGAATGTGAAAATGCAAACCGTTAGGAGACCGGATGAGCACATTCGGGACAAATGGTTCTTGTGTTGGGAATGACAGGAGCTACATCAGACCGGTTGTCTAAGACATGAGGGGCTCCTCGACAAAATGTGAAGGATCATTCGGGGAAACACAAAATATTCAAGTCCCTCCTGCTAATGCTTTGGTCGGATTATACAAGATTTGAGTTATTCTTCTTTATTTTGACTGTAAGTCCAATGGCCGAGTGCTGATAAATGAACTGATTTGAAAACGTCCAAATGTATTAACGCCTTCACGTTACTCAACGGACCTGACACGGGAAGTGTGGTTTTCGGCAACGCGCCTCAGCCTGGACTCACTCGGTTAAGAGTTAAAAACCTCGGAGCCACTCCTTGTCCGTAGCGTGTGGAGTTTTATAATTGTGTGAATCAGATAACGTAACCTACTTTGACGACTGATGTTTTGGTACTTGTGCTTGTGTTCACCTGGAGGCGTATCCCTGGGGGAGTTTCGAGGAGGATGAAGCCGGGGAGCAGTACTTCCAGAATCTGCCCACCTCCTCTGCCTCGACGGCTGTGCCGTCCACCACCTCCGCCTCAGCGGACCCCGACCCGGTGCAGCCCGCTCCCGGCCGCGCCCCGTCGTCGCCTCCGTCCCTGTCGCCGCACCTGAGCAACACCGACGCACTGGGTGAGCGCACTTTTCCCATCATCCCGCAGACGCTTCCCCCGAGCCTCCCGCTGACTCGTCGTCGGTGTGACTTGCAGCTGCCTACTACCCCGGGAAATGCATGGCTCACACCAGCTCCACGTACACCTTCACCACCTGTCGGATCCTCCATCCCACCGACGAGCAGACCCGGGTGACGCCGAGGTGAGCGGGGTTAAAGCGGTCTTGCACTTTGACGACCTCGGATCCTTCTCGGAATCAAACTCGACGCCTACATCAGGAACGGCCGCGTGGAAGAGTTTCTGTTTCTCCGGCCATTTCGGTACATGGGATGTAATAGAGATGTAAACAGAAAAACAGCTCAGAAGTGCAGCCTAATGCTCTCTCTAAGTGTGACCCGGTCCCAGAGCACCCGCTGCATTTCATCGGTTAATGTGCTGGAAACCACATCCTCCTCGGTGTGTCGGCCAGAGCTGTTTCCACAAAGTGCAAGGGGAGATCCGCTCTCCAAATGTCTTGATCGTCTTTTCCGGTGGTTTTGTATCTCCAAGTCTAAACCCGGTCCCGGCGTCGTCGTCCTGCGTGATGACCAGCACCCTGCTGGGAACCCCCGCCGCTACGCCCTGCACCCCCCGCAGGCTCAGCCTCAGACCCTCAGAATCATCAACCAATCTCAGGCAAGGCTCCCGAAAACCCGGCAAGAAAGCTCTTTCGCCGAATCCTCATCGGTCAACCTCTTCCCGTGACGAGGCAGCTCCGTGTTTCTCCAAACCGCTGAGACGGTCTGCGGCAGTTGAGCTTGTTGTTCCCAAACCATTCAGCCTGTTTGCCTTGAATTAAAGTCTCAACCTGCAGGAGGCGGCATCCTACAAGTACAACCGTCTGGCTAAAAGATTCATTCATGTTGTCATCAGGCATAATTGGCTATTTTAACAATTGGTGATTTTTTTTTTTTTTTTTTTCCCCTAAAATAGCATCGAGCTCAAATCTTCTCAGACGTCCCAGGTTGGAAAAGGGCTTCTGTTTCATAGAAACTGATTTCAATTCAGAAATTCAAATTCTTTTTTTTTTTTTTTTTTTTTGATTGGGCGTTTTTTCATGTCTCCGGGGGGGCCCGTAATAAAAAATGAAAAAAATATGTATA
>CAAKHD010008369.1:0-33531 GCA_901007705.1 Fistularia tabacaria
GGAACAGGTTGAGGAAAATCTTGAGAGGTGGAGGTATGCTCTGGAAAGGAGAGGAATGAAGGTTAGTTGCAGCAAGACAGAATATATGTGTGTGAATGAGAGGAACCTGGATGGAATGGTGAGGCTACATGGAGTGGAGATCAAGAAGTTCGAGGATTTCCAGTACTTAGGGTCAACAGTCCAGAGCAACAGAGAGTATTGAAAAAAGGTAAAGAAACGGGTTCAAGTAGGTTGGAATGTGTGGAGAAAAGTTTCAGGGGTTCTATGTGATAGAAGAATATCAGCCAGAATGAAAGGAAAGGTGTACAAAACAGTGGTGACACCAGCGTTGCTGTATGGTTTGGAGACAGTGGCACTGAACAAAAGACAGGAGGCAGAGCTGGAGGTAACAGAGATGAAGATGTTGAGGTTTAATTTGGGTATGACGAGGATGGATAGGATCAGGAATGAGTCCAACAGGGGGACAGCACATGTTAGATGTTTTGGAGAGAAGGTCAGAGAAGCCAGACTGAGATGGTTGGGTCATGTACAGAGGAGGGATAGGGACTATATTGGTAGACGGATTCTGGAGTTAGAGATGCCAGGCAGGAGGTCTGGAAGAAAATGGAAGAGAAGATTTATGGACAAAGTGAGAAAGGATATGAAAGTAGTTGGCGTGAGAGATGAGGATACAGAGAATTGGGTTAGATGGAGAAGGTTGATTCGCTGTGGCGACCCCTGAAAGGAAAAGCCGAAAGGAAAAGAAGAAGAATGTGGACTTAAAATTTCCACTTATAATTTCTGCACATTTTGTATTTATCAATTCAGATTTACAAAACATATCTCTATATTTTCGTATATGATAAAATTTATATTCTGTTGTTAATATAGTTTTATATTTGTTCTTTGCTGTTTTTAACAGATGTTTCTTTTCTTCAGAAAGGCGTGCTATGTAAAGAGGAGTTGGACTTAATTTGTAGCCTACAATATTCTCATCCCTCACATCCTTGTCTTTGCAGCTTTAAACCACTATCGCATCCCCCAGCAAATAAGGGGAATGGTCACCAGATACTTTGAGGGGAATCGAGTTGCGATTCAAATCAGCCCAGTTTAAAACACAGTGGCAAAACCTGGAGAAGGGAATTATAACTGGATCAACACTATCTCCCATCTTCTTCATAGTGGGAATGAGCCTTATTATAACAACTGCTGAGAAGGAAGCCCAAGGACCAAAAATTGAGTCAGGCATCCAGCAACCCCCAATAAGAGGCTACATGGGCAACCTTACTGTAGCAACCATAAGCCATATTGAGGCAAGATGGGTGCTCGCAGGTTTGGACTGCTCGGCGCCCTGGCCCAGAATGAAGTTTAAGCCAAAGAAGTCCAGGAGCATAGTGATTAGGAGTGGACATTTGAGTTTCAAGCTACAATTGCAAAGAGAAATTATTCCATTGATCGACGAGAATCCAACCAAGAGCCTAGGAAAGTGGTGTGCCAACTCACGTTCAGACATGAACAACATCACAAGCACAGAAAGGCAGACTGAGGAATGGTGGAGGCGAATTGAAAGATCAGGGCTCCCTGGAAAGTTCAAGGCTTGGCTTTACCAACATTGATTGCTGCCGAGACTCATGTGGCTGCTGACGGTGTATGAGGTCTCTATGACGTGTGTTGAAGGAGTGGAGAGAAAGATCGAAAAGAACTTCCAGAAATGGTTGGGAATTCCTCCAAGCTTCTCATCAGTAGGCCTATAAAACACACCTGGAATATATATAAGACCTTGTAAGCTCCAAGTTCCCCTGTCATCTATGGCAAAGGAGTTCAAGGTGGCAAAGTGCAGACTCCTATTGAAATACAGGGACTTCCAGGATGAACAAGTAAGACATGCAGGCTTCCCTACCAGATTAGGATACAAGTGGGCAACCAATACATCTGTTGCTTAGGTTTAGAGCATGTTGAGGTTCCAGGGCGTTGGAACCTCACATCTCCAACAGTGGGGCAAGGAAGCCCCCAAGGAAAGAAGAGCGATGATCCAGGAGGAATTGTGCAGCTTTGAGGAGGAAGCTCAAAGATCAAGGTCGAGCTTGCTGGCCAGGGAGATTGGCCTAATTGGACCTCCCATAGAGGAAGATCACATGGGCAGACCTATGGAGACTTGAACCCCTCCGCATCTCTTTCCTGTTGTGGTCAGTGTACACACGCTCCTGACCCTAGTGAACTTGCACAGGGGGAATAAGAGACAACCCGCTGTCCAAACTGTGTGGTGATAAGGGCACTTTGGCACACATCCGGGTCTAAAGCGTTCGCCCAAGGGAAGTACAGATGGCACCATGATAAGGTGCTTATGACAATAGCTGACACACTGAAGCAGGAGAGATGCAAGAAATGCAAATCACGCTGGAGAACAACATCCATCCAGTTTTTAAGGGAAGGGGAAAAGCCCAGACCCAAGGCAACAACATAGATGGAGCCTACTGCCAATTCATGGGACATGAAGGTAGAACTTGGGGGAAGGTAAGAGTTCCCCCAGGTAGTACAGATATGGTACTGTGGTCAGAAGAGGAAAATTGATCAAAGGATGCAATCAAGCCTTCAAAAAAAAGATAAAATACCAGGACCTCTTGGAGGACTGCAGGGGAAAAAATTGGCAGGCATTGCTGTTCCCCGTCGAGGTAGACTGCAGAGGGTTACCTGCAGTGTTAGTATGGAAATGCTCACAGCCATAGGAGTGACAGGAAGGGAGAGAAAGCGACTAGTCGCAGGATGGGGGAAGCAGCAGCGAGAGGCTCTTGCTGGTTACGGAGCAGGAGGGATAAATTAAGCTGGAAGGAGGAGAGGATGGAGAATAAGATGGCCAGTGATTTGGCCAACACTGCTGATCCACCGTTGGGAGGGTGTTACAGTTCAGGGTTGAAACACCCTATGATCAAAGGGAACTGTCGATGTCAACTCCTCCTAGCCAAGGCTCCACTCACCAACAGTGAATGAAGAAGAGGAAGCATCTTTTGATATAATTATGTGCATGAGATTAGTTTGTATACATCTAAAGCACAATTTAACTTCTTACTTGGGACTTAGGATAGTAATGAATGTATTTATATAACATTTATCCAATATATAAAGAATTTCAAAATGCACTGATCAATAATAATTAAATGCAATTACAAGGTAAACGAATAAGACAGTTGTACAAATCTAAAGGAAGAGATAAAATTGTTTAAACTGATCAAAAAACTTTTAAGATAAGTCAGATGATGCTCAAAAAAACGCTTTTTTCTGGTGATGATATAGATGAGAGCAATTCAGTTACTGGCATCTGATGCATGACTTTCCTATGTACATAAATCATGTAAAATCAATGAGCAAATTCTCTCAAAATCAGCCAGACACACTGAAATAAAAAACATGGCAATGGTTCCTATGATGTGTGTTAACGTTTATCTCTAATCAATATTCAAACAATTTGTCAAAAACCTCGGTTATTTTACATCAAAGTTATTTTTTTTAATTAAAAAAACATGTTGTGCCTATAATTATAAGGAACGTGAGTCTTCATATTACAGTAAAATAAATGGACCTAATGAAACATTTCATTTAGATTGAAATCACAACAATGTAAACAATTACCTAAATATGTTATTAAATATGTTGTTAAAATGTCATTACCCTGGTAAAACTATTCTAAGCTATTGTTCAACAAAAATGATTTTTTTCCCTAAACAAACTCCTTATTCAATATATGGCTCCGGTTTTTTTTTTTGTTTTGGAAACAGCTTGAAAACACGACTCTAGCGATTATTTTAAGAAGGCGAAGGTATGAAAACTACATATCCCAGCCTTTGTCAACAACAGCCAAACGCTCAGGTGCTTTTGACCTTACATAATGTTACATAATAATAAGGAGTCCGCTCGACATGCCTAAGCAATATGTGAGCGAAATGAATTAAAAAAATGCAGCCACAGTTTATTTACTTTTAAATGAAAGATAAATATTAAAATGCGAAATGTCTGCACATCGATTAAACTTAGCTGCGTTGAGAACTTGGGACAGAGAAATGAACTCAGTGGGCCACAGAGAGGCAGGCGGGAAGCTGTGGGCAAGCTGGGTTAACTTCCTGACTTGGGGCGTCAGAGTGACGAGCTGATCAGCGAAATGGCTGCATTCCTGCGAGCCCGTAAATATGTTCGTTGTGTGGTCCGCTTCTCCGACCGTGAACTGTAGAACTTATTATTAACTGCAGGTGAAAATAGCAAGACGACTTCTCAGCCAAACTGAGGCTGCCATGGTGGGTCGCGTATCTTTTGACCGTTATATTTGGACGGGAACGTGTTAGCTCGCTAGCTAGCATGCTATCTGACCTAGCTTACGCCTCATGTTTGGTTCACCTGGCCGTCACCGATCTGTCCTACGTGTCTTCAGGCTTAGTTACCAAACACTGAAACATTTCCCATGCGAATTAATGTAATATTTGGATACGCGTAATCGTTCCATAAGATCCAAAGGATAACTCGTTCTCTAATTGAAACTAAAGAGCAAAATTCGTCACTGACAGGCAGAGCGTGAATTACAAGCCCCGGTGCCCCAACAGGTGACAGCTCAACTTGTTTGTACTGTGCAGCGAAAGAGCACACGTATTTATTTTGCAAACATTGAACACAATTGCCTTTAACGTTCAGTAAAGACAACGTGCACAGAAAAAATACATAATACTGACAACGTTAATCGAGTTTTTGCTGTCTCAACGGTTTTACCACGAATGCATAAAGGCAGATCCTACTACACCATTAAATAAGTCATGACAATTTAACATTGTGAGGGATCTGGATTTTTTGAGGAAAAAAATCACAACCACAGTGAAATACAAGGAAACAAGGAAATGCTATTTAGACTTGAGGGGACTTGTCGACAATAACATATCTCAGTTTCTCATCTTTGCAGAAGAGAAGGCAAATTATCAATCCATAAACTTAATGTTGCTTAAAAGTGACTTGGTTACCAAGTCATATTAAAATATGGAACAGTCGAGGAGTCTATTCACATAATTACGAGGTGCTGTATGTCCATTTTACATGTATCGCAAAAGGTGCAGACGTGGTCAGGAGGGGTTGAAAATGTCAGCTCTCGAGTCTTAAATACTTTTTAAAAATAAACATCCTTGGAATAATCAACGAAAGAATAATGATGAAGCACTGACTAATATGTCAGGCAGTGGCTGCCTTGCTCTGCCTGACCATCAGCACTTGCTTGTTTGTAGGTCATGAATATGATTGCAGATTAATGTTCTGGTGCTAAGTAAAATATTACCTTTCTCTTTTCCAGGCTGAAGAAAATGCAGATATTGGAGGAACAGTGGAGGAAGATGAAGGGTCGGATGACCCAAATCTTGAGGTTTGAAATCTAATCCTAGTGTAAACAACAATTCATATATTAAAATCTGTTCCTTATGATGACTCTAGATATTTATGATAGTCTGTAGCTCACAGTTTTTCCTCTTTCTTAATTCCCAGAGGAGTATTCTGTCCATCTTCATTTGGTCATGCAGATTATTAATCACTGTTTCTTGACTCAGTGTCATTCCATATTTTATTTTTGGATAATACTACATAGCAGTGTGACTGGCTGATATGTTTGATCCAGTGCTGTTTCAATTAAGGTGTATTCCGAGCACGTCCTGAGCCAACATAAATCCACCTACAGGGTTCACTCACTGTCAGCTTTTTATTTAACTCACTTTTGAGATTCTTTTTGAAAAAAGGACAAATTAAGTCACTCTTTTTTGCCCCGATTTGAAACTAACAATAAATGTTTTTGTACTACAAAGTAACTTATTTTTTTCTCCGAATGCAGCTAGAGCTCAGAGCGTTCAGAGCTCAGTGGATGTCTGAACTCAAACCAGACTCAGGCACGGATGGAACCAATAACCGATTGCGACAAGGTATAAGTCTGAAGAGGACACAAGAAATAGCTCAGGAGGAAAGAGTATGTTTTTCCATTTTCAAAGAAATATAGAGGGACTTGGGGGTGAAAGGTAAGGAATGTTGACCAACTGACAACAGGAATCTTCCCTTAGGCCACAGAGCTGTTTTTGAGAGCTGTTCAGGAAGAGCAGAGTGGAGCTGTTTATGAAGGTATGTAACCAGGACATACAGGGTCAACCTAAACTCATATTCTAATGTAAATCTTAGAATTTATATTCTAAAATTTGCCAACTTCAATTCTCATGATGTGTTTTGAACTGGGGACACTGAAAGCTGTTTTGAAGTTCTATAGGTAGTAAGTTCACACATCTACATGTTACATGTTGAAAGTTTGGTGTGCAGTTATGTAGAGAAAATAGTCCCAACAGTTTCTATCCAGATCTCTTGGTTATCTTGTATAACCAGGCTGTGACTTACTGAAAACAGAAATATTAATAGAGCTTAGTTTTCCAACAAAAATTCTCCCAAGATTTGGCTCTTCATATCCAACCAATTCAAATGTATCAAGAGCTTAAGGGTGAAATATTCCATTTTTAATGAAACACATTGTTCCATCAGTTTAAATTCAGGCATTCATACTACATGTTGCAACAGGAAATATTTTATTGCCGTTGTAGAGCAGGTTGTTTTCTAATGTGTAAAATTATGTCTCTATCTGCAGCAATCAAGTTCTATCGCCTGGCTATGCAGCTAGTGCCTGACATTGAGTCTAAAATCAACTATAGCCGTCCTGATGCAGATCGAGTTGACGGAAACTAGTAAGCTTAATTTCTGGATATCGTAGTCTGCAACATTTCCAAGTGCTTTAGATCTTTCGCACGTCCTTTTACATGTCCCGCTCGAGTCAGCATTATATTTTGGATGATATTAAAAGTAAACTGCCATATTTCAAATTTCATACATTTCAATGCAACTCTTACCCATTTGCTCAATATAGAATTGGTTTGATTGTTCTTGTGCTCCAGGCAATAACATCACATTCACATCGAGCTTCATTGTTGGAAGCATTCATTTCTGGCTGAGAATGTGTTAACATTCACCATGTTAATAATGAGATGCTTTGAAAGTTACATTTTGATTCAGCTAAGTTTATTCTGTCATAAAGCCAGTCTGGATAAAGTAAACACTGTATTTCTGTATAATTGTTACTGTCTAAATCTTTTGGTGTGAAGGCTTTTCCTGTGCCCATGTTGGAGAGGAAGTGACCACTCTGTTTTCATTGTAGTGGGGAAGTGAGAGATGTTGAAGGTGACATTGAGGATCTAGTTGCATACTTTGAGCAACAACTCACCCTGGACTCTTTTCCGAAGATCTGCACTCCAGAGTTGGAAAAGACTCAGATGCACATCTCAGGTCTGTAATTATTTGGGGTTCATGATCTCACAAAGTGCTCTAAGTGTTTGACCTGGTCTTTCTCATGTTTCATTTCCCCTTTCAAATTTGGCTGCAGCCTTGCCACGGGAGGTACTGATGTACATCTTTCGCTGGGTTGTGTCAAGCGATCTTGACATGCGTGCCCTTGAGCAACTGTCTTTGGTTTGCCGCGGGTTTTACATCTGTGCACGGTTAGTGCATGGTGTTTATAACTCATTTTTTCACATCAGTAATTGACAATATGCAACATTAAAGAATGACTGAATGTATATTCTCTGTTAGTTTGTAACCTTTAGGAGTTTTTCTGATTTAAATACTCAACATTGAAAACTTAAAGATTAAATTACAGATAATTGAACAGTAGACAGATTAATTAATCTTACTTTTCTTTCACTGCTCAAGGAAAATGGTACAAACCAATTTTAATTTGAAAATCCATTGTTACTATATGTTAATGTCAATTACATATCAAAACTTTTGGGATAACTTTTTCTCTCAAAACTTCTGTCCAGGGACCCTGAGATTTGGCGTCTAGCCTGCTTTAGAGTCTGGGGGCTGAACTGTACCAAACTTGCACCCTTCATATCCTGGAGGGAGATGTTTCTCCAGAGGCCACGTGTTCGTTTCGATGGTACCGATGCATTTAAATTATTGCAAATACTGGTTTTGTAGTTCACGGTTTGTTTGTTTGTTTGTTTGTTAGAGGTAATGTTTTCTATTTCCCAATAAGCACAGGGCAAGATGATACTATGACATTTGTTTGTTTTGAGCTGAAATTGCTGAAACAAATTGTATGGAATTGCTGGTTTCAGCTAAAGTCCGTCCATCCAACTTGTCAATATGCAATCCAACCTTGCATTGCTAAAATATGTGTTTTTTTATGTCAAATGTTATGCAAACTCAATAAGATGTGTTTGTACAAAACACCAGGTTTCAGTCTAAAATTGTTCCACAACTATGCTTATCTGGTATAAGGTTTCACAATACTTGCTTCTAGTCCATGCCACAAATGTCTTTTTACAATTTGTTCTCATCTATTAAAGATTTACTAGAGTCTCATTTTATTTGAACAGGTGTCTACATCAGCAAGACATCATACATCCGCCAGGGAGAGGAATCCCTTGATGGATTTTACAGGGCTTGGCATCATGTTGAGTACTACAGGTAGATAGGGGTTTCCTCGTGTTCCTTTGCTTTGTTAATGTCATTTGAACTCAAATCTGAAAGTTGTGACACTCACCCCAGATACCTGCGATTCTTCCCTGATGGCCATGTGTTAATGCTGACCACCCCCGAGGACCCACTGTCTGTCGTCCCTCGCTTGCAGACAAGGAATACCAGGTACTCCCTTTACCTTCTGCAATCATAAATCTCCCAAACTGTCCTAACCCTTCTTTTTTATTTGCCCCACATTTCAGAGTGGATTCCGTCATGTTCGGTCATTTCCGTCTGTCACAAGAGACAGACAATCAAACCAAAGTTTTCGCTGTTGTCTGCAAGAAGAAGGAAGAGGTGAGTAAGTTAGGAGTTTGTGGATAAATGGGTTTGTTGGTTGATTGATTACCTTTAGTCGATCTTTTGTCTTGTCTAAATTTTTTGCAGTATTTTGATAAAAGCTGTTGGCTTGGTATACACTTAACTATGTTTTTTTACCTTCTAGCTTCTTCTTTCGAAAGAAGATATTTATGAATAATGTTTTACTTTTTTTTCCAAAGAGTTTAAATTCAAGTACCCCATATTTGCTGTGAGTTCTGAAATACAATAGATTTTAAAAAATAATGTATCTTATTTTTAATTTAACTTGAATTGGATCCTTATGGTCTCAAATATCACATTTCAATAATTAAAACTTTTATGGTTCTGAGTATCTTTTGCTTAATTTTTCTTATTATTTTCTTCACAATGGATTCTGGCTCCTATATAAACTGGGAAGAGAGAAAGATGCTAAAAATAGTTGAACTTATTTTCCTGTCCTATCAAACCATACAAATTTCTTATTGATATCACAGTTTTATCCTAGATTAATTCTGTTCCCTCTGCCAACTGCATTGTTTTCTGACTCGCAGACATTCTAAATTATATACCTACTTCAATTTGATAATGAAGAACCCAAACTTAAATTTTGCGTCATCTATTTTCTTCTCACTTAAGGCCTTTGGCACAAATGGGGTGCTCTCTTTATTGGATAGATAAAGTTGTCATACCTTGAGGGGTGACAGCTTGAATATGTTGAAAAGTTACAGTAGTTGCATGTTATTCACCCAGTTTATAACTCAGCCTATGAAACTCCTGTTTCCAGAAAGCGGGTGAGTTTCATTGGAATCGGTTCTGCAGGCGGAACCCAGCTCCTGAGGTTGAGCACCGTTTCCATGTAGGACTGCAGCTATCCTCTGGGGGGCGTCAGAGTTTCAGTAAACTGGTGTGGATCCACCACTCTTGCCACATCACCTACAAGTAAGGGACATACTTTATTTAATGTGGAAGTGGAGAAGACTACATGAATGGATCACCTTTTAAAGGTTAAGCTGTCACTTCTTTTGCAGGCTCACTGGAGAAACTGTTGTCACAGCATTTGACCTGGACAGGATGTACACACCTTTCTTCTTTGCACGTGTGAAGAGTTACACAGCTTTCTCAGAACAGCCACTATAATCTACCATTACCCCATGGAGGACCATCTCATCACCAGTTTAACAAAATGTTCATCAGCTTATTTGATTTATGCTGCAGATGGGTTCAGCTGTCAGTGTATATGTTTAGCATGTCAATATTTCTGGTTTACATGATAGAACACTAATTATTTTTCTGATCTCAGAAATTATATGCTATGGACTAAAATAATTGGTGACCTGTCCCACTGTTCCTGTCAATGAATGTTCATGCTGGCTCTTTTTATGGTATACCTCCTCCCTCAAATAAACCATAATAAACTAAATTTGCTGTCCTGGTTTTACTGATTTGAATTGCCTTTTTTAGTGGACTTATCCAAGCATGTGATATATGAAGCAATGCACAGACGCGCTTTGGGTAATTTTTAAGTGGCTTGTGTAAAGACAACCGAAATATTAACCGAAGGTACCAGAAGTGCAGTCATGTAGAAGGTATTTCCTCTTAACAGTTGGACAGAATTTCATCTTCATTTAGATTTCGCAGAGCACAATATAAGAGTAAAAATTCTAGAGTTGCTATTACAAAACATCAGTGAAAAGGCATTTCAGAGTTGATATGACTTCTCTATCTGAGCGACAAGAGGGAATAATCCCCTGTTTTCTGGGAATTGAGCACAGAGAGATAAACCAGGATTTGCAGAAAGAAAAAAAGCAAAGTTGTATTGGATTATGGCACAGTAATTTGTGGCCTGTCAATGTCAGTATGGCTGCAATGAGAACGTTTTGTTCAATTGTTTCAAGAAGAATTTTAAAAATAGTTTCTGAGCAGATGTCACTGCTTTGCAGGTCATCACAAATTTTTGTGCAAACGAGGGAAACCAGCCAGGCACAAGAAGATAAAGAGGGATGATAAGGTAAACTGGAGCTTAACTATCCCACCCTAAAGTAGAACAAAATGTTTTAATAAAATTGAAGAGTTAAATTAAGATTTTATGGACATTAAAGAATACTCTTACCTCAAGAAGGAGTTGATTTGTCATCCTTATGTACTTGAATGTTTATCAGCATGATTGAATTGGATTTGTAGCTTTTGAAAGAAAAACTACATGACACACCGACAAGATTGTTGCATATGGATTCTCTTCCATCCATTATTGTAAAATTAGGCAGATTTTTTTATTTCGATCACAATGAATCTCTTACTCTACTGATTGTGCCACATGGAAAAACCACATTGTTTTTTAAACTGCAGTGCAAGTTTAAAGATGAGAGATTCACAAAAAAAAAATCTACAGCAAAATTAACAAGTTTGTTTACCTTTCTTGAATGTGTTTGATGCTTAAAATGGTTCATGATATTTGGATAATTCCTGAACAATTTCTGTTTTTGTCTTTTTTGAGTGTCTGTCCTCTAACCACACTATCAACACCAATAGTAGCACTTATCTATTTATATACTTATAATTAGTCGTCAAGCACATTTTAATATAAATTCATAAAAGACACATTTTTGAAATGCTGATGCTGTCAGGAAGTCAGTGGAGCTTTGTCCTGTCCTATCTCTGTCACTTGCAGAGGGAGGGCATGCCTCTGACAGACACTAAGTGAGCCTTATTTTGCACACTGGCTGGCATGCAGACTCACCAGCAATGCTTACCAACAGTTGCTTTACCCTGCAAATGTGCGCTGTGTGTCACACACAGCATTCGGGGGTGCATGGCACCGGATCCCAGCTGCAGATCTGGGTGGTACCAAGGCAAGGGCCTTACAGCAGTCGAGGTGAACATGTTGACAGTTTGACTAGATGAAGGCATGATTAAAATGATGAAACACATTCTTATAAATATTCTGAGCCTGTTTATTAATATCAATATATTTTATTTTAGACACTGTATGCAAATCAACTGTAAGCTACACAACCAAAGTTAATGTTCTCAAAATATCAGTGGTTTAATCTCACTTGTATTTAAATCCTTTTTCAAGGCCATGCATCTAAACTGAGTTCTGATTCATTGTCACTGAAGCGGACTTCTTCATTTTCTGACCATTTCCTTATTATTCTAATGTAATGTCTGATTCATTCCTGGAGTGCTTTTAATTAATTTCATGAAAACTTTTAATCATTTCTTGCCAAATTTTCAAGCCACCCATTCATCACCTTTTCATCACTTTTTTTTAAGGATTCCCAGATACTTTAAAGGTAAGTACTTGTGAAGAGATTAATCATATTTTCCACATTTTTTCAGCCACCATGATCATCCTCTGATTTCATCATTCCTATGATGCAATTGTTGCCTTTGGCAATAGATCCATACACTGAATGTACCACAGGTATGATTGCATGATAGACAACCAGCTATGTTATACTCTAAGTAGGTTGTTATTTTCCTTACAACCTCTGTGTCATAACTCTCTAAATGGTTGTTTTGCTTCCAGCTGTTTGCAGCACGATGTTTTAGATATCAATTATTTTCAATGTTGGTTTTGTCATTTTTTTCTGTCAAAAGTGGTGTCACCTGTTCACATCCCTCTATTAATACAAATGGAAGCCAGCCTGAGGCCTCAGATTATCAGAATTGTTTTTACCACAGAGTTCTCTCACTAAGTTTCTACAAAGCTCTGTGTCCTGGAATTATCTTATCAGTCTGCAGAGCAATACGAAATGCTGAGATGAATTTCATGAGCTTTGTTGATAGCCTTGTAACCTTTGTAATTGATATATTTTTATGTCTCTGCTGGTAGAAGCCATGGCAAGAGGTTCTATGTTTTAACACAGGGTTATAAACCTGTTTCATTGTTCTGATATCTCAAGAATGCATCAAAGGAATTTCTTCAACTTTTGCACGACGCATCTACATGAAGTCAAAGCTTTTGACATAATGCAAGGACATAATAACAGTCTGACAAACACAAACGAACTGATATTTCAAGAAAAGTTTAATATATAACAGGCTTTTTTTTGACCATCTTCTTCCCCACTTTCATTCACCTTCTTCCATGAAACACTAACCAATGAGCAAGAAAGAAACACACCAATGCAATTTAAACACTTGGTATTATTAAGACAAAATGCCTTAAGAGCCATACATTCAGTCTGTTAGTAGATGATCGGTGGAAGATTGACAGACTGGGATGAGAGGTGTATGTAACTTGTTTGAAGTTTGTTAAGGCTTAAGAGTGATACGGTAGTATAATAAGATGCAGGTTTTGTTAAGACAGACGGGGAAAAACTGCAGAGAAAATGACATAATTTGAACTTTCAGAAAGGGGTTCTGCAACAACTTCTTCAGGAATTATTGAAGATTTTTTGTCATTTTGAAAAAAAAATTCTATGTAAAAAAATTAGCTTCTCATCTCTTGGTCATATTCTCAACCTATATAAAAACTTTGTCTTATTTGGGGATTTTAATTTACTATTTTTGATCATTGGGGCATATTTTTAGAATAATTTTCTTGACTAATTTCCCTTTCATTGTTTTAATTCTTACGGTGTACAATCAATTTTTCTTTTCTCGTTCAGTTAGCAGTCATAAATTAAGACAAGCAGTGGTTTTAGCAAGACCTTTGCCAAAGTAAATTGGGCCCTTGGCTTTGTTTTTTGTTTGAGAAGCATCTTATTTCCTCTTTATCTTCAGTACCATTTTTAAGACCATACAATAACACATACAATAGTATAACAAAAAAGAAGATAAATTGCTCTGGGTCTAAAATTAAGAGAAAAGTTAAATATTTTTTTCCCATTCGCTTTTTATTGTCTTTTCATTCACATAGCATAGTTTGAAATATGCTGCAGTACAGTAACATCTCTCAAATTAAAGTTGGATTGCAAAAAATGCACGACTTGTCATTTCATCATTACTTTTTTGATATAAATCTCTGTTGTAATGCAATGAAACCAAAGACTCAAATGGTAAAACTGCCGCAGTAAAGGGAAGTAGGATTAACTGTGGGTCTAACTGGCCATTTGAACAATTTCCTGTCATAAATTATAAATATGAATGATGATACACAGAAACTGCAAAATATACCATAAGTGACACACAAGTGACATCTAAAAATTTCAGATCCCTGTTCAAATCTATTCAGTGGTTGGTTGTGTTCACTGACTTTTCTAGGGCTTTTCATAAATTAATCCATGGAATAACAAAGAACAATAACAACTTCTCCATGTGTCTTCATGACCTTATTTTGTTGGTTCATTCATGACATTAGAAATATCAATTTTAAAGTGGAAACTCTTGCAGAACAATGTCTTCATCCCAGTGCAGGAATTTCAGCACTATTCCTAATTTTTTAGAGTTGGTTGATTTATTTACAAATTTTCAGAGCTCGCTTATGTTAGATCTTATGAAATAAATGTAGAACTTGATGCAACAAAAGCTGATAGCATTCTATAATCAATAATGCTGAAACTTGTCATTTATTTTCTTTCTTCTTAAAGCTCCTTGAACAATATTAAACAGAAATGTGGTGTATAGTATTTGGGGAACTTGTAACTTAACAGACTGAATAGATAAGATATAAATAATACAGAAAACTACATGTTTCGCTGTGTCCAGAGCATTCATATGTAAAACAAATTAAAAATAAGTGTATCCTAAATGGCTTCTATTTGATACAATTTTTTTTAACCCTAGCTGAAATCCTCAAGGTTGTTTTCTCCATTGTTGATTTGAATCAAGATTCTATTCCAAACAGGGAATTTATTCTTTGAAAATATGATTCAAAAACATAATTATGATGAAGTGGAACTCAGTGCTGATTCATCATAGCAATTTCAATAAAATTAACAGTAGAATCAAGTTCCCTGTTTTTTAAAGAGTGAGTTTTCTATTATGTCATTCATTTGAAATTTTACAGGGTCAAAGTAATCATTTCATTTACCTTAACTGCTAATCCTGGGAGTGCTGGAGCCAATTCCTAGATGACGCTGAGTGAGGGAGGGATTTTGCCCAGGACCAGTTGCCAGTTGATCATGGGCACAAAGAGAGATTCAAAACTATTTATACCTTGGAACAATTCAAAGTCTTAGAAGGCACTACATTGATACAGATCAGAAATATCCATTATACTGATTTGATAAAAACACTCCCAAACACAGCATCCATTCCCTCAGGAGTTGACCATCAAAGATATTCCATGCTAGTGAAAATATTTGTTTGCTTAAGAATAAATTTCATATAATTTCTGATGGGAACTAACCTTAACCTCCTACAAACATCCAATAAAGGATTTACCTATAACCAATAAACTACAAATCAATCTGATCCAACAAATGAAATTATTTGGGGGTATTAGAGTGAAGAGGAGAAAAACAGAAAATTCCAGGGAGTAAGTTGGATTAAGTTAAGTTTAAGGAACAACAGGTTCAAAGCAATGACATTTTTAATTTCTCTGTCGTGAGACTGATGAAGTATCATCTTATTGTATCTTATTCCTGTCCACTTCATTTTATACATTCAGAGACAACAAAAAAAGGTTATTTGGATGAAACTGTCAACTCCTGTTTCCTTCAGCTTGAACAGATTGTGTCACTTAATTGGAAACTGCAAACTTGAGTATAAAGAGCTGAGTTATAGTATAGCAGCATTCACTGGGAACTTGTAATACTATAATTGGTTTATCTTGTCCCTTTAGTTGATATGATTAAGCAATGTTTTGACATGGTTAAGATTTAGGTTTGAATTGTGCTCTTAGAAGGGGCTTTTCTTAGCAGTTAATTTTTATTTTGTGCAAATATGAATCCTAAATAAGCTTTGGTTATGCTTTTAAGATGGCTCAGTATTCCTATTTAACAACCCTCTATGCAAATATACAGCAAACATGTCTGCCTTTGTAAGCCTTTCAGTGAAGAGGAGGACTACAAAAGGTGGAATTTATGCATAATCCAGATAATCAGGGACAATCAAAAGGGCTGTGTTCCATAAAATGCACCTTTAAATATCATCAAGTTCGATGAAATTGAGGGCTATCTACACCCATTCATATTTCCGGTTAATTTTTGGCATTTTCGTGTGGAACAAACTACTGAATCTGTTGCAGTGAATTTAGTTGTGAAAACCAAAATGTATAGGCTTACTCGACCAAGTAAGACATTATTCTCTTGATGTGAAGCTACTGTTGTGCAGTTGTTCCTACAATACAAAAGTATTCTCCATTCAGCTATTCATTTAATCCAAATCCACGGTATGAGAAAACATGGAGAGTCTGCATAAATGCGACTATGGCTGTATGAGAAATTATATATAGTAGCAGCATTAGCTAACGCGCTTTTAAAAATTTGGTGACACTTGGTCTTCAAATGTCAATCTACCCTAACTTTTTTGTGCAGTGTGTGTTCCTGAGATGACATTCCATTTACATGTCCATTTGTTGATACAGAAGATCCATTTTGATGATCCTGCTTTCTGGAAACAGTCTGCTTCTTATATGTCTAGAAAGGAGAAAAGGCAGAGGGAAGGTTAGGTTTTTTTTTTTAAACAAAGTAATGACAATTGAAAATAAATAAATCAATTTTAAAGACATTCTCAATTAAAAATGTAAAAATATATACTTATACTGAAATATATACTGGAATTATCTATAACATGTAATCTATTTTATTTTTTTCATGTCTATCATGCAGCAGTAAATATTTGCATCAATGCTTCTTTAAAGCTCATTGTGAAGTATGTTTTCTGGTAAGAAAATTGTGTATAGTTATTATAACGGTATAATGAGTACAATCATTTTCATTCTATGATATTTAGGAACAGTGCATCATATCTACAGGTCCACACATTACTATAATTTTAAACAAATACCGGCTAGAATCAGAAGAAGTGTTCCATTTGCAACAAAAAACAAGTACTGAATAATGAGTGGAACCCTTCTAGGACAACTTACCTGAATGTAGAAGTTGGAGAAAAAAATTATGAGTGTGACCATGTAAATAATTTGGAAGTACAGCCATCCCATGGGTATGCCACATGGCCAGATGACTGCACACATTGTCTGCAATACAGTTAAGATGAACTGAATCTGTGGAGGAAATATGACACACATACCGGCATACACCAGAGTTACTTGGTGACTGAGCTTGTCTAGAAAGCCAATATTGATCTGGAGCTTAAAATATCTCAAATGGACACTGAAAACATCTCTCTTTCAGTCACCTGGACTGTATTTAAGGTTATCAAGGAACATTGCAACATGTAAATAGTAACATACAGAAATTTAGAATGGCATTGGCAACAAAAAAGATATATAGGTAGAGGAGGACAGCAAGTAAAAATTAGAAAAAATAAATCCAGGAGGGACACACCAGCTGTAACTGTGTGATGTATTTCTTCCACCATAGATATGGCCGTACGGCAGGAATTGCTGACAGGCCATAGTAAGAATACATGACGACATGGACGAGGCTGTTAAGACAAGCGCCAAAGTATGCTGGCAAGACACAGAAGAGACAGACAGCTAAGAAACAGTCACTAAACTCCAAGTTACAGAAATAGTCAAACGTATTGGGTGAAGTTGTTTCATGTAACATCAACTAATAAATATGCAAAAATGCACAGAGCCTTTTAGTCCAAGTCATATAATACAAAAAAAACATAGCCACCTGGATAACATACTGTGTTTTCTGAACTAAAAGATTACAGCACCTTGAATTATTTGTTATTTATTTGTTTGCACCAGAGCCTAAGAGGAAGCATGGTTACTGAAGAGCAATGGGTCACAGCAGGGAGAAGTAACATTAAAACACTTACAATGGCCGCAGGGTATCCAGTTCATAACAAACCACCAGATATTGAGCATGCTAGCATGGTGGTAAATGTGAAGAAATGTGATTTGGTGATTGTTTTTTCGAAGAATGAAGAAAACAGTGTCCATGAACTCAATGAGCTTGGAGAAGTAGTACCACCATAGGACATTTATCACCTGTAAAAGGAAATGCAATACAAATGTCCAAATTATGATAAAGCTCTATCTTTATATCATTTACACAGACAATACTGTAGCTTTGGTGGCAAATCAGAACATCTTCGTGCTTGAACTCTGTTGCAGTGACACATTGATAAAACAGTCTATTTGATGACTGTAGAACTGCAAGCCAATGCACATTTCACTGTGAGAATTTCAGCCGCACTGCAGAGTTCAGTCGGGACACTGAGGAGAGTCATCATGGTGACATGAGTCGGATTAAATTGACTCTCTGTCTCTGCAGCTTATCTGAAGGGATTTGCAGGTACTGGATCATAGAATTCAGAGCTGGAGATAGGAAAATATCAAACACATTTTGTGTGATATTGTATACCTCTTAATTTTTTTGACCACAAGAAACCAAAGGTGAAATTATTTAAATCGCAGTAAAATTATACCAACAAGGAAATAGGAACAAAATTGTCAGCAATAACAATAAAATGTGTTTCATGATGTAAGACTGACTCACCTTGTTATCCACTTCCTCTGCACTGTGAGTGTTCTGGCAGTACAAGCTGTAACCACCATACCACACAGCAGTTACAAGCTGAAGGAGACAAAATAAATAAGACAGATTAAAAGACCTTGAAATCTGCCATCTCATAGAAAAGACTAACCCTGCTGTATAAAAAACTAATTCTGAAAAAAGGTTGTAATAAAAGGAAATTACAAATATAGATGCATGAGAGTATCTGTATGGTGCAGGGTGTGATAACTGATATTTCTTCTACTGTTTTGGCCTGTTACAAACAGGTGAAATAAATTTAAACATACATAAATGGCTGAATCAACCATATGTCCTATACAATTCTAACTTTGTGAGATAGGTTATTTTTATAATTCCTTTTGCAGTTTGATTGGAAATGAAAGGTAAGGTGTTTAGACTTTTATTCCCTCCCATCAGTCCAGCTCCAATAATAATGCCAGATCTACACTTCTCATTAAACAGCTTGAGACTGTATTTCTCTTAAACATGAAGAAACATTTACGAAATTAGACATAAATATGTTTTACAACTGTTGAAGCTTAAGTTAAAAGCTTAATTTCATAGGAGTTACATGTTACCTCCTGGGATACTTCCCCAGTAAACTAATCTCTAATTTTGAAAATTAGTGAAGTGCTGACTAAATCTGTCAATTCTGATGACCTGCTGTTGTTAATTGCAGATTCATCCAACTCTATAAAGATCAGTTGTCCTTGTCTGTTGCTGTCTACTGTGAAATACTTCACAATAATGTCAAGGGTCAAGAAATATTATCTGAATGATGTTTGTATTCGGAAGATCACGTATTTTATAATGCAAACATTAGCCTCACTCTAATCTGATATACATTGATTCACTCTTGGACCCATCATATGCTCCTCTACAATTTAGGAAAATAAATCACTATCTGCTTTAATTGACACCTTAACTGAAGATGAGGATTTAAAAGTGGCCCGGGAAATTCAAAAGAACACAAAAACCTTCAATTTACAATATTTAACATTAAATACAGGCTTTAACAAATTACAAAGCCATCCTATAAGACTTTATTCAACCCAGACATAAAGGCAGCTATGTGGTGAGGAAAGATATTTTGGATGTACATATGCACATGAAACTGAGGTGACTATATGTATGTAAAGCAACCACAACAGCATGCCTTTCTTTCTAAATACTAATTCCACTCAAAATTGGTTGACTTGCATCAGTTTCAGTGATGCAGTAATCTGTTTATGAAAAAGCAGTTCTCTAGCAAGGAATAGCAGGCGACCCTGATGACTGTGAAAGCATTTAGTGAGTTTGATTGCTGAAACAACAAGTCTGTCAGCATCAAGCTGAGTCCCTCTCACTCCCTGGAAGAATTGTCTTTGATGAGATCTTTCAGTGGCAGTGTATGTTTGCCATGTGCCCATTGCTAGTCAAACATGGTAAAGAAATAGTTTGACATTTCGTGAAATGGGAGTGTCAAGAACTAAAATTGCGAGCCGGAAAGTACTGACCTGAATTTGTGGTATAGTGGAATGAGTATGTTGGGTATTGAGGAGAGTTTGCAGTTTTATGAGGTGTGTGCCGTCAGTATGTGTGTGGTACAGATGATAGGGTGTGAAGGTGATTTTGTGAAATGAGTGTGTCCATTGTGAGATGGGTGAATAGTGAAGCTGTAAAGTGAGTGTGGGGTGCAAAGTGAAGCGAAGTGAATGTGTTCAGTGGTGAGGTGGGTGTGTCTGGCAGCAGTCTGGCGTACAGTAAAGCAGTGAGGTCAATACATGATGCATTAAAGTGAGTGTGCATTCTCATGAGCTGTGTGTCGTCTGAGTAGTAAAGTCAGCGCATGGTGTACTGTAGCTGTGAGTTGCCATGGAGTGGTTGATTAAAGTAGTAATATGGGTGTGTCAAGGACTGAATCTTCGAATTATTCTTCTAATTATCTTGTGTAATATAAAAACTTCTTTTTCTCAGATCTGCCTTTTGCCACTTTTAACATTGACACACGTAATATCTTTTCTCTAGAAAAACACATTCAAAAGCTTATATACATCTGTACCCGTATTTTCTATTATAATGGGACACCTTCATCCAGCACTGCTATTCATTCGAACTGCAATGTACCCTTATTCTTGGTATGTTTTTTTTATATTATATTCTTATACACCTTAGGCTTAAGAGTTGGCTAGAGCAAGTCTTGAATTTTGATGATCCCTATTTGCAACGGTTATCTTGTAAAATATTTAGAGATAAACCCCATAAACATAACAGAAATAAATTCGAGGCTGGGTCATTTTCATTAACAATCTGACCTTTCACAAGCTTGAAAGTCCTCTTATTGGCCAATTAATGCACAAAGGTAATTGTAAGTAGTTTATCACTGGTTCAATTTATTAGCCTGGGAAGTTCTGTCCCATTATTTACAGTAAGCGGATACGGCTTATGCACAGGAGCTTTTTTGAACCTATAGCGCTTTTTTTCTTGAAATTCATACCTCATAAAACATGTAGAGTGACAAGAGTGTCAGGCCAAGATTGTAGACAACGAGGAGGCCCCTACAGGAGTACTGCTTCCTGTGTCTCATGAACGTGGGCCCTTTCCACACCATTACAAGATATATCACTGTTAGTGCAAAGGTTGGTGAGTAGGTGTCCAGCAGAAGCCATCCTCGCACCCGCTGATCTGTAATATGGATAGAAAGACGCTAAACTACATCAAGTTGTAATTGATGCCTGACACTTTAAAAGTGAAAAGCAGCAGTACACACTGAGTAATGTTTACTTTTACAGCTCAAATTTTTCAAAGGAAGGCAAAAACCCAACCTGAATTTGTAAGATATATACCTTTTATACACCTAAAATGCATTTTTAATGCTTTCCAATATTTAAATCATACTTACCTCTTGGACCCAACCATGACTCTAAATAAGAGTTGATTCTGTGATTGAATGTCTCCATTTGTAACCTGAAAATATAATATAATTAAAGCTAAATCACAAATAACACATTTTAAAACCATTCCATATTGGAATTTAGAAATCAGCAAACATGTATTTACATATCAAGGGATGTGGCGCAACACTGAGTTTTGATGTTTTTCTGAGCTGAGTCCAATATATTTAACTGTACCTCAGACATAGTCTTGGTTAGTTTATGCTTGATCAAAAATACTGTCTGGACTTAATAAGTTATGAAAGACTACCAGCTATTGTGGAATTTAAAATTCACACCAATAAAGCTATCTCCCATTTTATACATGTTTATCACACTGAAGCCAATTTAACTTTAATTCACTCCTTTGCAGCTTTTCTCCACCAATGCTGATAGGTCATTTGTCTAACAAGTGTTCCTGTCTTTACAAAGACCTTTGTTTTTGCTGAGTTGGTTGCTTTTATGTGGCTGGTTGTATCCAATTTCCAAATAACATTTCTGATCCTTTATATTTCAAAGAACAGACAAAATGTGTTCAAGGGATGCAACACAAAAGCAGAATCACTATAAAACTATTTCCCTTGTTCATAATGTACTCTCTGCTCAGGTTCATTGTAGTGGACTTTTCTTAGTAGAATGTATCACGCACGCACGCACGCACGCACGCACACACAAATATTGACAGGCAGACAGAGAGACAGCGACATATATTCTCATTGGTTCTTTTCTACAGGAAACAATATGGCTTATTCTGATCAATCCAATGCCAATGCAAGTAATATCCAGTCATTGATCATCAGTGATACATTAAGCCGTAAAACAACATGATAATCTGCAAGGCTGTAATCAGATCATGATTACCCGCACCAGCAATGCATGTTGTTATCAAGTGCCTGCTTTTGCTGAACTGTCAACAAGTGAAGACTACATTTACGTTATATATTTATATGTCATTTGAGGAAATATATAGTTTAGAATATCCATCCATCCATCTTCATTCCAGCAGCTGGAGCAGGGAGGCCCAGACTTCCCTCTCTCTAGCCACATGGTTCAGCTCTTCTGGGGGGACCCCAAGGTGCTCCCAGGCCAGCCTGGAGACATAGTCTCTCAAGCGTGTCCTGGGTCTTCCCTGTGGCCTCCTCCCTGGTTGACATGCCCAGAATAACTCCCCCCGGAGGCATCCAGGAGGCATCCTGACCAGATGCCCGAGCCACCTCATCTGACTCCTCTCTATGCGGAGGAGCAGCGGCTCCACAGTTCAATCCTGTTCTTCTTCTTCTTCTTCTTCTTTTCCTTTTGACTTCCCCTCAGGGGTCGCCACAGGAAATCAACCTTCTCCATCTAACCCTATTCTCTGTATCCTCCTCTCTCACACCAACTAACTTCATATCCTCTCTCAATACGTCCATAAATCGCCTTTTTTAGTCTTCCTCTAGACCTCCTGCCTGGCATCTCCAATTCCACCATCTGTCTACCAATATAGTCACTATCCCTCCTCTTTACATGACCGAACCATCTCAGTCTGGCTTCTCTGACCTTCTCTACAAAACATTGAACATGTGCTTCCCTCTAATGGACTCATTCCTGATCCAATCCATCTTCGTCACTCCAAAAGAGAACCGCAACATCTTCATCTCTGCCACCTCCAGTTCTGCTTCCTGTCTTTTCTTCAATTCCACTGTCTCCGAACCATAAAGCATTGCTGGTCTCAGCCCTGTCTTGTACACCTATCCTTTCATTCTAGCTGACAGTCTTCTATCACATAGTACCCCTGACACTTTTCCCCACCCATTCCAACCTACTTGAACCCGTTTCTAAACTTCTTTTCCAACCTCTCTGTTGCTCTGGACTGTTGACCCTAAGTACTTGAAATCCTCCAACTTCTTGATCTCCACTCCCTGTAACCTAACCGTTCCACCCGGGTTCCTCTCATTCACACACATATATTCTGTCTTGTTGCAACTAACCTTCACTCCTTTCCTTTCAATAGCATACCTCCACCTCTCAAGATTTTCCTCAACCTGTTCCCTGCTCTCACTACAGATCACAATGTCATCTGCAAACATGGTCCATGGAGATTCCTGCCTAACCTCATCTGTCTGCCTGTCCATCACCACGGCAGACAAGAAGGGGCTCAGAGCTGATCCCTGATGAAGTCCCACTTCCACCTTGAACTTCTCTGTTACACCTACAGCCCAGCTCACCACTGTCTCACAGCTAACATACTTCTCTGCCACTACAGACTTCCTCATACAATACCAGAGTTCCTCTCTCGGCACCCGATACCTTGTTTGGTATGTGTTACTCGACAGGCAACACATTTTGTCACTGAAATGATTAAAGCCAATCGGTCAAGATGATTTTTGTCGAAATTGGATTTTATGTTTTAGCGTTAATTTGATAAAGTGTCATAAGGCGCATCGGGTTTTTTGATTATATAAATTTGCTAAAATAAGATGCGCAGATATCAATCATATAGATTTGGATGAACATTTTCATAATAATTTTGCCTTTGACATTTCCTGCTTCCTTTTTTAATATTGTGAAATCTTGATAGGGTATACATTATAATTGAAAAGTTTTGCTGTCATTGTAAAGGGCAAGACAACTAAATTATGACATGTGTATTGCCTCTGATACTGCATAAAGTGTTTGCACTTTGTCCTGCATACATATTCTATGGACGTACGACCGTGCTGGATCAGCAGGCATGTATATATTATTTGCATATATAGTTATGAGGGATGAGGATCAGCACCTCCAAATCCGAGACCATTGTGCTCAACCGGAAACCGGTGGTGTGCCCACTCCAGGTCGGGGAAGAGGTCCTGCCCCAAGTAGAGGAGTTTAAGTATCTCAGGGTTTTGTTCACAAGTGAGGGAAGGATGGAGCGGGAGATCGACAGGCGGATCGGTGCAGCATCTACAGAGATGCAGACTCTGTACCAGTCAGAGGGAGAGGGAGCTGAGCCAGAAGGTGAAGCTCTCAATTTACCAGTCGATCTACGTACCTACCCTCACCTATGGTCACGAACTGTGGGTCATGACCGAAAGAATGAGATTGCGGATACAAGCGGATGAAATTACTTTTCTCTGCGGTATGGCCAGACTCTCCCTGAGAGAGATAAGGTGAGACGTTCGGCCATCCAGGGGGAACTTTGAGTAGAGTAGACCCCTGCTCATAGAGAGGAGTCAGATGAGGCGGCTCAGGAATCTGGTAAGGATGCCTCCTGGATGCCTGCCAGGGGAGGTATTCCGGGCATGTCCATCTGGGAGGAGGCCATGGGGAAGACCCAGGACACGCATGAGAGACTGTGTCTCTTGACCGGCCTGGGAGCGCCTTGGGTTCCCCCCAGAGGACCTGGGCCATGTGGCTGGGGAGAGGGAAGTCTGGGCTTCCCTGCTCCGGCTGCTGCCCCCACAACCCGACTTCGGATAAGTGATAGAAGATGGATGGATGATATTTATGATACACATTTGTCTGTCTAAACAAAAGCTAAACTATCCATCAATCTTCTGCCGCTTATCCTGCACTCAACGTCGCAGGAGCCTATCCAGGCTGTCATTGGGCAAGAGGCAGGGGTACAATTGCAGGGCCACGTGTCACTCGTGTCACTCATTTTTTCAAATTAACCTGCTGCTTGTTTTTGGACTGTGGGACAAACACACACACACACATGCAAACTCCACACAGAAAGGTTGGAATTGAACTAGCGTCCTTCGTGCTCTGAGGCTGCAGCACTAACCACTGCACCACCGTGCCGCCCAAAAGACGAACTAAAAAAAATCATCTTCCTTTCTCTGCCTCACCCATTCTAACAGGTTGACAGAGAGAAAGAAAAGCAAAGTCAAAGCAAGTAAAAACATGAGTTTTGTGTCGTTGAAAGATGAATCATAATGACTATACGTGTATGACGGTACAATCTGACGTGAGCCTTTACTCACCTATAACGAAGGGGGGTGGAGAGAGAGGTGCCGTCAAAAGTTTTCATGAGGAGGACAATTTAAAAGTTTGTCTGAGTGCTAATGTATTTACCACGGTTGTGGTATCACTAGTTATGCAATCCCTGAAGCAATAATTACTGTTAATGAGAAATGTAAACGTGTAAAAGCAGAGCATGTGAATAAAGTAAGTGTAATTTCTGTCTTGCTTTGCAAATTTTGTATTGGGGGTCAACGCCAGAGTAATCTTCAATTGCATCTTACGCACTGAGCTGTGTGAAAAGGTCGAGCGAACACATGTGCTTATCTCGTAACATCGTCCTCAAATTTCCAGGGAGGCAAAAATCACCTAAATAAAAAGTCATCGCATCGTGCGTCGACAGTGACGGCGGAAGGTCATCGCTTCAGCATCACCAGCCGTAACCCCCCCGCCGAAGAACTGGACCGGAAGACTCACCATAAAGTCACCCGGAGAGCGACGTTTCCTGAAATTCCGGCTATATGGTCGCAGCGTCGAGCCCGGAGGACGGGGAAGTGGTGTGCAACCTCGGCTGGCCGTCGCTCGGAGCACAATATGCAGCCTTGTCGGTCGGCGGAAAAAATAGTGGGAGGACCAGGGAGGCTGGCCCGGTGCCCCGTAGGAGGGTTATAGCCAGGAGATGACCTGCTGTCTGGTAACACACACACACACACACACACACACACACACACACACACACACACACACACACACACACACACACACACACACACACACACACACACACTCTTCACTTCCATCACCGTTTTCCTCTATTTTCTCATACAAGTGCGGTGCAGGCAGGAATATTATCAAGTGTTCTTGCCCTACAATGTTGAACACCCTCGCGGTCCTACCCCCAGATGGTATCCCTCCGCAAATTGAAGTCGTCATTTTAAACATTCAGCTAGACCCTTGTTGCAGCATTCCCTCATTAAGCAGCCTCTGAGCTCCAAACTACAGGGAATATGTGACACATACGATGCCCTTTAATCTTATTTCATTTCTAACAGCCTATTGAAGCTTCTCCTCTGAAAGGTAATGACATCATGAGAGCTGTTGATGGCGGGATGAGCTTATTCCAGCTCCTTATATCAATGCTCCTCTCTGACAAACAGGCTCGGCAAGTCAAACCAATTACTTTGTTGATTATTCTGGGACTACCGAGCATTGTCTTAAATTTAACTTGCCTACAGTAATTTCAACAAAAACATGACACCTTTAGACTTCTCTGCACCGCATGCTTCTATTTTGATTCCAGTGCTCTTCTCACACATGATGCGTCTTTGACAAGAGAGTCAGCTGTTTATGACACATCTTCTTTCACTTTTTTGAATGTTTGATGAAACAAAGAATTGGATGGGTGATAATCGACTCTGTCATTATTTAGATCTGTTGAATTATATCTGTGAAAAGTGCAGCTTGAAAAAACTCAACTAGATTATTTAACAACAATCATTCAATGGTACTAAATACAACGCAGCCTGAAGTGGACTTTTCACATCTGAAGCTGTGCCCACTCAATTTACCCAATCGATTTGATTGCTGGGCTTGTAGTTTTCAAAATCTCAAAACCTGCTCTACAAAATCGGATGAAGTAATATTAAATGCTGTATTAAACATCTCAAGTTAATTGGGCAGGTCAGTTGTGAACATACCCAATCTGTCCGATCATCAGTTCACATTTGGTATCTATTTAAGATATGCCCAGCCAAAATCATTGAATGAGTTGTGATATGATGCAGATGATATGAAAATGGGTATGTTTACTTTAAGATTATAGATGCAGTTTGTGATGACAGCACAAAAACTTTTTTCAACTTTGGGAAAAACCCCAACCCAAATCAAGACTGACATGCTATTTTGGCTATCTTAATTCTTCATAAAACAAGAGCTCGAAAGTCCTGTGTCAGAAAGTGCAGATTCATCTCTCATTGTCAGAAACAACATGAATAAAGCAGACAGGCTTCTTGTGAATTGCAGCAAGCGGTAGTTTGAGTGTCAAAATGAGACTGGAAATACCAATTTTCAAAATGTTTTGTTCTTGTTTTATTGTGAGCTCTCTCCTCTGGCTAAATGTGGGTTGAACCAAACTGTACTCAGCCAACGCTCTTATCTACAAGCAGCTCTGCATCTGGCGAAGCAGTGGTTTGGTATCTCCATCTTGTGGGTGAAAAATTTTTCAGTTAATGGTTTACTTTTCAGTAAACAGATACAAACTAACTGTCAAAGTTTGTGTTTTTTGATGATCAACTCTTTATAATAAAGGCCTCAGTTCTTTACATATACTCGTATCCTCTGCAACAGTGTGTGCAACTACTGTATACCTTTTCAAGTCAAGACATGATTTATACATTATTTCAGTTATTTTGAGGATGAAATGAGATGTCATTTGGTTGATTTAAAAGTGCTAATAGTGAATTGCATAAAAATTAGCCTCATTTAGATAAACTAGGTAGAGTATTTGGGAGATTTAAGCATCAAATTGTGTAAATGTGACACATTTCTGTGATTAAAACTTGGCTTACTGGGGGGATGTCAGATCTCTTATGTCTGGGGAAGAGTTTACAGTCAAAGCAGAGGGAAACAAAACTCACGGTCAAAAAAAACAACCAAAACTGCCATTGTACCCATTTATTCAAAGCAGCATCACATTGCAAGCATTAACTGTCTTCACTTAAATTCAAGTCTACATTCAAGGAACTGTCACAACTTCTGCTGAACAACACAATCAGTTGCCTTGCAAAAAGATTTACTCTCAAGGAGGTAAAAGCTTGTTCACCAGAAAAATAATGAAATAAAACAAAAACAACCCTCTCATGTTAATGTTTCAAAGAGCAGAAAGTATTTACAGATCATATGGTTAAAGAGAGACTACTGTACAACTCTTTGCTAAATTTACATTTTCAAACGGATAAGTTTAATTTCCAGAGAAAAATAAATATGCATCTGACTTCTATAACATCACCTTCTGCATGTGTTTAACCCCTATTAATATAATTTGTAATCATACAAATCTGATACAGACTATACATACAGTTTCTGGTGGTGTGTTTTCATAACTCAAATACACACAAGATGAAACGCATTCTCTGGTTACTGGCCCTCTTTCTTTTGTGACATATTTGGTCTGCCTTTACATGCTTCTATGTATACAGAAGAGCCCCCAACCCACCCAACATGTATCTTATTTAAACTTGTTTACTGGATTTCCAATGAGCTTGGGGCATTGTTCTTCACCTCTTGCAATCCTGTCACACCTCACAAACAGGTCGTAGTTGATCTTGTCCGTTATCACGCTGTCCTGTTTGTACTGCGGATGATTAGCGACAAATTCCCTCAGCCACTTGGCAGTAGTCATCAGTTCACCTGGTCATCAACAGGAGAAATAATGCCCAATCACAGCCGTAAGAAGCAACTATCCTATTGTTAATGGGGATGTTACATTTTCCTACCTGAGGCACGCTTCTTGATGAGCTTCAGATAATTCAAAATGGTACACCTTGTGTCAACATCTACTTCCATGTTTTCAAGGTAACAGTTAAGGATTGGGATCAGTCCTTGAAAAACTCCCTCCTATTGGTGAAAACCAAAAAAAACATAATATCATTGAAAAACCATTTTGACCAAATAAATCCTTGGTCTATAGATCCACGATTGAGCATTAAGGTTTACACTTTTTAAATATCTTTGTTAATTCATCTTTAACAAAATAAAAAAATAAATAAACGTTTCAACATAGAATCTGATAGAGCCCCCTCTCTTTATGCCAGAATTTTCCTGGAATTCTCAAAAACTTTTTGAGCACCAAATCAGGTGGAACGGCAGACTCAAGTAGAGGACTAGTACTTTCTGGTTCCCCCAATACTATGTTCTCATTTAGATTTTGAAGTAATGACATTTTATTGTATTTTTTTTTTTTTATTCATCTTTGTTAAATTCAATGTAATTTTCATGTCCACACAAACTTATATAACCTTATAATTTATATGGCATTTACGTTCGAATATCTAGTTTCTCATTTTCACATTCTTACAAGTCCTTGTAAATTTTAGTGTAGTGTTTTACATACTTTGAGTTTTCTATTTTTTTTAACTGGATTCAAAAGTAGTTTGTTAATTTCTAGATAGATTATTATTATTCTTTATAGTTCAAACAATTTTTCAGGACAAAGCAAACTTTCATTACCTTTCCATTGATGATCGCGTCGATGCTCATCAGTGTGAACTCCTCGTTAGTGCCATCACTCTCAAGACCGTTCTGAGCAGAAGTGCTACCATCCAGAACTGGGTTGCAGCCTGTTTGTGGACAAAATAAATTCCCCACAAAAGTCCAAACCCTATTCAGAATTGTACCATGAAGATCAAGCTGAAGTTGCACTGGTAGTCACCTTTGAAGATGTCCTTTCTGAAGTAGAACATGTCCTCCAGGACTGCATTTCTCTTCTGAGCAACCTTCATGTTCTCATCAACCTGATAAAAATTGGAGATATGCATTTCAAAGATACAACCAAAAACCTTTTTAGGGGTTTGGCAAAGTTCGTCTACGCAATATAATCGAAGACTAATATGTTAACATTCAAACATCAACAATGACTATTCATAACGATGTCTCTGGCATTCTCTCGGGAAAAAAGCCATGACCAAATAATCCTTTAGTCAAAATAAGTGACAAATCATCAAAACTTTATTTAAAAATTAACATGAAAATGGCCTGATATCATCAAGATATTTCCCCAGTAATTAGCATGAATAACTACCTCTTAAACCCTTCTCTCACCTTTGATAAGGGAATGAGGAAATCCAGTTTGTAAGATAAGATCACTCTGGTAAGTAGGACAACGAATACAACATATGCAGCGTTTTCAAAATCAGTCAACTGCACCTGAAGGTAAAGGTGAGGAAAGTTAACCTTTATACTTGATAATGTGAGACAACAGAGTCAAAAACATATGAAGATCCATGTGATTGTTACCTCCATTGGGCGGAACTCAACTCTCCAGCCAATATCAGAATTTGGAGGTGGTGGTTTAAATCTCATTGTCTGCCAGTTGGTGGACTGGAGGTTCTGTGGAAAAAAATGTCACAGCCTATGTAAATAACACAGGTGACAGTTGTGTCCCTCCATCTTCAACAATTGCAAGGAATACAGAATAGGAATACAGATATCTTCACCTCAAAGTGATCAGACTCATTCTCATCATCCAAATTTAATTTCTCCTCAAAAACAGAGAGCGGATCTCGGATGAAGAGGTGAGCTATGTGCTGGGCCAGGAGCTTGTCAATTCCTGAAAAATTGTGAATTTGTTTGTTAAGCTCACCAGAAGAGTGGATGAAAGGACAAGGATTTATTGAGTAAGAAATTAAATTTGTTTTCTAGCTGGGCATGTAATAAATTACAGAACTATATTTCTAAGAAAAAGCTGTACCTGCATCAAGCAACTGCTTGTTGATCTCCTCGTCTATCGTCAAGTCAATATCATTGTATTTTTCTCCACAGCTGGAAAGGTAGCTGTCAATTGAATCATATCTTGACTTGAAGATTCGATATTTGTTGTTTTGCAAGGTCTGCAAAGAAACCAGACATTTTTATACCTTACTTATAAACAAAAGAAAGAATATCATATATATCATAGACTTCTTTAAATATTGACAACCATAATCAAGAACAATATATGCTTTACTTTTGTGTTACTTAAAATGAGAAATAAGAATATATATAATTATAATATGGCTTTCATCAAAAGGGCAAAATCAAATAGTAAATCATTAATTTATTGTTTTATTTATTTATTGTAGCAGGCCAATCATGAAATCAGGGACTCAGTAGGGCTAGAGATCTCCAAATACCCTACTCCAACAAAAAAAAAAAAAAACACTTCATTAGTATAAGTTATGCCTTGATTTTGCAAAATATCCATCATACAGAAAGTTGAGTTATCAAACAACTCATGATAGCAGTCAACAATAAGAGGTTAAAGATTTGTAGACCTAACATGCGTGTGTGTATTTCTAATGTTAGTAACACATTGCAGCAAAGAGGAGAGGAGCAGCAAAAATCTAAAATATATAAATCTGCAATCCAAACAGCACCTTAAGAGACAGACAGAATTTTTTTTTTTTTGAATTTCAGTGTCTACATGCACAACTTTAAGGCTGTTTTTCAACCTCCCAACTCACCTTCAGCCCACGTTCCTCCTGTGTCCTGTCATCCACTGAGGCAGAAATAACTCCCCAGCGACAATCAATATTGGACACATACCCTCTATAGAAGGGTGAGGCTGCGCTCAATGCCATCTGAAAACAGCCACAACACTTTTAGCCCTAGTACTAAGATAAAACACAACTGGAACAAAATATCTAGATGAAAAAAACCCTCTGAAAAATCCAAATAGATTGCATTATAATCAAGTATTAGTTGGCTGCCTGTTTATCCATATCCACATGAACTCAATTCCTTAATATTTTCAATAACTTAACAGGTATATAGCAGTCCAGCTAATGGTAACTAATAAAAACATATGGCATCCAGAACATATTTTAGATATCAACTCACCACTATCGGGCAGAATGTTGCTAGTTGGTCATAAAGGTATCTGGCTTCATCAATGCTACAAGCTTGGAATGTCACCTACAAAAAACAATGCAGGAATAAAAGTACAATAAATGGATTACCAGTTACCATTGCAACGAGATTATGTCAAAGTAATGATGATTTAAGCATCAGATCCCTGAAAAGAAACATTTATGAATATATATTAAATTAGTGAGACATCAGTGCCTTGGACAATTAAATTGTTTTTTCAATTCCAGGGATTCCTTTAAACAATTCCTGTAAAATCAAAACTAAGATAGAATGATTAGTGTGGCTCATTCCTAGATTGCACTAAGATTCCATTGCATTAACTTTATGATTTCTATAGCTTGAGCTGAAAAACAGAGAAATGTACTGTTGCATATATGGTCACCTTACTCGGAGTAATCGATTTAGTAATTCAAAACTAATGATGACACTGTTCACACTATACCTGCAGACAACAGTTGCCCATGCCAAAGCCCATGGCATCCATATAGATATGGTCAGGCAAAGCTGCCCTTGCTGCTTCACCATCATCTTCGGGAAATGTCTCCACAAATGGAGATGGAGTACACTTGTCCTTGAAGACTGGGAAAAAAAAAAAAAAAAAAAAAAAATCACATGGGAACAACAATACATTTGACAAATATATTGTTACATTCATCTTCACTACTCAGATTGTGTGTTAGAAAATTACAAAGAAATGTTGTAATTAGTACTTGCTGTTAATATCATCAACAGCCTTTAAACTTACTTGGAACATTAATCACCACTTTCTCTCCTCTTCTGTGACGTATGTTTCTAGTAAGCGTGCTGCAAAAATAAATCCATGTATAAAAACACACATGCACTTAAATAATTGTTTGACAAATGGGCAGCATCAGGCATTGTCATTCACATAATCATACTCTGAGGAAACTGATAAATATAGTTGTAATATATACCTTCGTGTTGTAGTGTAGTCAATAAATTTGATTTAGTCAACATTGTATCACCAGTATTAACTGTAAAGAAGAATGATGCTCAAAATATAGCTGCTTCGTGAACATCGGCTACTTATCCAATTTGTAGCATTTCTTTCGACATACATTTTTTCCACATTTATGTTTTGTCTTTATTAGGCTATACTCCAAAATGATTCTCTTCCAGTCACATTGTTAAAAGGAATTCATCACACAGTCCTGGTTATCCCACCATCAACAAATAGTTTGGCAATGTCACGACAGAGAAACACAGCAGCCCATTTTCCCTAATTATCAGTCAACACAATAGCATTAGTATTTCAGCAAAAAACACTATTTGAATTCCTACAAGGCTCTGGTAAAATGAGGGGATTTTTTGCCAAAAGGAGAATAACTGCAGACAATTTTCAATAAACGACTAACTAATTATTAAAAAATCTAAACCATCACTAAACCAAGTTTTACTTTCATTTTTGTGTGTATGCTTCATTTAGTTTTACTCTCCAAATAAAAGTTTAAACCAAAGCACACACCTGAATCTGGGGTGTCTGTTTATTGCCTCATCCGGGAAAAACAGCGACTTAGACACTCCCTTCTCAGTAGGTGTCGGTGGATACTCTGGTTTAGTGAAACCAGGGCAACCTAACCTAAAAAAAAAAAAAAAAAAAAAAGTTAAAAAAATACACAAAAAAAAAAAAAAAAAAAAAAAAAAAATAATTTTTATAAACGGTC
>CAAKHD010008369.1:33551-79073 GCA_901007705.1 Fistularia tabacaria
CCGGGAAAAACACGACTTAAACACTCCCTTCCCAGGAGGTGTGGGGGAAACCCTGGTTTAGTGAAACCAGGGCAACCTAACCTAAAAAAAAAAAAAAAAAAAAAAGTTAAAAAAATACACAAATGATATAACAGTAATAGTACTAAAATGTTTTCTTATGATCGTGCCATTGTGGGGAATCACATGGATTCAACACCAATAACCGTAAGCTTAAGAGATAAAAATGGATGAAAATGATTTCTAAGAGCAATTGTACATTTCAAAGATATGAGAAGAGATTAAAAATCAAATAGCAAAACCTCTTTTACCTTGGAAATGAGGTGATGGTGCAAAGAATTTCATTCTGGTTCAGGACTGACGAGGCCTCTCGCCTTCTCTTCCCCATATTTCCCTCCACAGTGTTGAACTCTGACATTGTCCCGCCGTACGGCTGCCCTGGAGTTCCTTCTATCATGTAGCTGCCATACTCTGGCCTCCAAAGTGTGGGGTGACTGCAGAGTCACGAAGAGCATAGTGTAAACACGTTTATAGGTCAGCAAGACACTATATAGAAAAGACTCCAACCACATGGCCTTCATGACTGCCCAAATTGACAACTACCCCTTGTATTTTGTACATCAGCCATCATCTTGGCAGTGCAAATGAATGCAACATATCTGTGCTTCAGAGCGTACATGTTGGTGTGTGCAACAGAGGGGCGGTAATGAGGAATGTATCGACTCCACTATTCCCACTGCCACTGGTATTTCCCCGGGGTGAAGTTGGCTCTGCAGATTTAGAACGACGTCATGGACAGCAGGGCAAGCATAACTCTCAAAGCTTATACAAAAACATTTACATAGCCTGAAGAGAATTCCTCACCCAAAAAAAAAAAAGATTCGACACCTATCTATATCAGTTGTCTTTAGGGGAAAAAGAACCAATTCTTACCTTCAAAGTCAGGAATTCACATAAATGAATAAATGTCTCTCTAAAAGAATGCATGCACATCTATCATAACATCCTGAGTGTGGCTAAGATAGAACCAAAACTCCAACTTAGACACAATATATAAAGAAAGTGAATGAATTGAGCTTTCCTATAATTCTTTAAAACAACCAAATATTGCTTCATCAGAAATAATTTCAAAAAGTCCACAACTGACATACACAACTTCCTAGTCACCTCGTGTCTGAGTCATGCCATGGCATTTCAGAATCTATTTTGGTCATACAGGGCTAACATATAAAACTAGCCATTATAAAGCTTGTGACCACCTCATCCTTGTGAAAAGATGTACATCAAATAAAGGAGTCAATCTAGGGAATAGTTTAGTAAATACAAATGAAATTATACAACACAATCGATTCTAGAATGAATTTTGATATCAGATGAATTAATATAAAATTGAATTATGAACAAGAGTGTGCTTCTAAACTGCTAATTCATATACACAATACCTACGTACACAGTTTTATTTTTCTCAATTTTCAAAATGGGTTGATGTATAGCTGTTAATGTGAGAAGGGTAGGCAAAATAATCTAAAGATTTAACCTATACCTTTTCGGTCAAGGTAAATTTGTTTTTGAATGTGTATATAGTCATTGATATAACATAAGACACTCCAAAATACTTTTTTATTTCTAACAGGAAAACCTGTAAGTCTGTAGAACATAATTTAATAATTTACTGACCAAGGGAAAAAGATTGGCAAACATTTTGCCCTTTGGCCTGAGTGTTAGGTTTAATCTGTTGAGGCTGCCTACTGTTATGAAACCACAGTCAAAAATCTTACCTATTTAAAAGATAGAGAACTCCAATTATAAGGATTTCTTCCTATACAGGGTGAGGCCTAAGAGGTGATCTATGGTTGTAATGGAAAGATGACATAAACACCCAAAAAAATAACGAGCCATGATTGTATTTTTAATTTAAAAAATTAATCAATGCCCCCTACGGTCATATATTTAAGTCCAAGACTGACAAATTTGTGAATACATTTCTTAAAAACGCTTTTAGTTTAGAAATAAAAAAAGACAAAAAATTATTTTGAAAAAAAAAAAAAACATTAAAAAAGAGAATTACTGGCATCACTTCACCTGTCTTCCTTAGTTACACACCTCCTTTCGTTCGTAGCTTACTTTGTTCATTTGAGTAGATTTAAATGTCAAATTATGTCATGAGATAAAGCTACTAGTCAAATCCATTGTGGAAAATGACACGAGTGAGATTGTAGGAGAAAATTCTTGCCTAAACAACAGTTGGGGGATTTCCTAAACTATTCTGAACAGGTTTCACACCATGTGCCCAGGTTTTGTTTTCAAAATGAGGTGAGTCTCTTCTTTTACACAAGTGAGGTGCTCACCGATTCTCAAACAAAATCAATCAAAATACATTGTTATTTTACCACTTGGTGTCAGTGTAGTCTATTGCTGCACAGCGCAATTAGATAATGTTTTTTTGAGACAGACAACAATGAGGAAAATTTTGATCATCCAAACACTGACTAGTTATTTTAACCAACCAGTGAGCTCCAGATTACTAGAAAAAATTCTAAAGTTATAACATGCTCCACTTTTCTTTGATCACCTCTAAGTTTATGAGGTAATAAAATAAGTTTTATTTGACTTGAATGTAACCATGCACAAACGTCATTCAGTGTCCAGGTGATTACCTCTTTCAACATTAATCCAATAGTTCAGGATAGAGATAAACCCTGGTGAATTTTTTCACGAGCTATAGATTTAACAATTCATATTGGTCTCCTTCTGAGGTCTATATATAGCCCAAACACCTGTGTGGCTTTTAAAAAGCTACTTTATCTCTCGTGGCAAATATACTTTACTTTTTTAAAACACTGTATTTCTAGTATGATTCTTGGGGAGTCAAACACAAGTTTAGGATTAGAGTTAGATTTGCTCTCTAACAATTCCATGAATAATGAGTTCCAACATGAAGTTTTAAAGCATTTCTCCAGGAAAATCTAATGATGCAACCACTCTTTACGATGACCGACATTCAATGTCTGAAAAAACCTCATACCATGCATGCTGGCACTTACTTGGGGTTTATCTTTTCACCTTGGTCTTGAAGAGTAGCCAAAACGTCACTGCCATTCAGGACCAGTCGAACCTGTTCATCCTTGTCATCCAGCTCCACTAGCATGTACTCAACCTAAAGATTAATCGTTGCACAGGAAACCATCAATTGTCTGTCACCACTGCAATTAAGCCATTACTTTCTGTGTTTCACATCATCCTTTTCAGTCAAAAATTAATGCACAAGTTAAAATTCTGGCATGATAATACAGAGAGTGTATTATTTATTTATTGTGTTTTATCAGAAGCAATAGCAAAATATTCCTTAGAGTATCAACTACACTCAAACTACTATTTGATAACCAAACTCAAAATACACTTTTTACTCCTGACATGTGCTAAACTCAAGTACAGACATGGCATTTGCAATACTAGACTTCAACTCCATCACATCAATTCCAATTCACCAGTTCTGATTCCTTGACTGGCCTCTGCTACGCTATAATCCTCTGTCTGAATGGGGGATTAATCTATAACAACAACATTCCACATTGTTCATCAAATCAAAACACTTTGTTCAAGCAGTAGCACACTGGGGAGTAGTGATGGGAAAAAAACTTAAAACTAGTTCAAATTCCAAATTAAAGAACAACCTGAAACCTGAAACACATCTAACCTAATGTTATTCCTTCTCCTTTCGCTTTTCCTAAACTAGACATCGTAAACGCTTAATGAGGGCCGATTAACAAGTAACAACCCCATAAAACAGTTGTGCAAAAAAAAAAATTACCTGTAAAACGGGAAATAAGCTAATAAAATAAAGTCTCCATCGATGGATATTTAATTTTATTGTTTGACAGGCCAAAACAAGGCGACGGCGCCAATAGCCACAGACTTCAGAACAAAAAGAAGTTTCTCACCTCGTCGCCCCATTTCAGCACATCTTTCTGGCGATCCTTCACCTTGAAGTAGATATTGAGAAACTGAATGATGCCGTGTTTTCTGATATGGTCAGCATGCTCCTTGGTTTGTTCCCAGTTCAGCGGAGAGCCCTGTGACAATAACCCCATGGCACATACAGGCTGACAGGAGACCGACGGCTGGTTTCTTGCTGGCCGCTGAACTTGCGCGCTTCACTTTAGCTAGCAAGCTAATTTGTCCAACTCGCACAGAAGCAGCATGAAGTCAGGGCCCAAACACGCGGCAGGGGCCTGGATCCCGACGCAGCAAGTCGAGACGATTCTCTGGCTAATCTCAGAATCTCTGCCCCTAACGTCAACCGTGGGCAGGCATCCAGAGCTGGAAGGCCCCTGCACATCACCTGCTAACGTCTCGTTAGATTGGCGGTGGTAGAAGCCCACGGGGAGAGCCGCCGAGGCAAGGCTGTGAACGCAGACAATACCCAGGAAGAGCAGCCGCCAGAAGCGTGGTTCAGTGGAGCGCTGGTTGTTTTCGCGTTGTGAGGCGTTGAGAGGAGCATTGAGGGATGCTGTAGCTGGTATTTACGTGCCGCGACGCACTGGACGTTGCAGCCCCTACACGCCTGATGTCATTGTGACTCAGCATTATTCCCCTTTCAGACCCACCCACTCATGCATGTTGCCTTCGTGTGCTCCACGGAGAAGAAGAATGCACAAGTACTTATGAACACAGTGAGAGAGTAAAAAGTTTAAGGTTGATTAACTATTCATTGTTCTGGTGCACCACTTTAAGAATTTAAATTTTGACTACACACCTTGTTATCTAACCTTCTCTTTCCAATGATAGATACAGGGTCCTCTTCACTGTTGAATTCAGTATAAATATTCAATCATCATATGGACTTTAAAAGGTTTCCTTTTAAGCAGTTATTAGTGTTGCATTGCGGGTTAAACAATGAAGCATGTCCTTTAACCTCCATAGCGATCGCAGGATGTGATCTCAATCTCATCTGCTCCAGCCACACCATCCATGTGGAAAAAAATGTGAAGCAATTACGTGCCGACAAATGTCAATAAAAAAAAACCTGACTGACACCATGACTCAGAAAATTATTGTTTCTCTCAAATTTTTTCGGTTTACCGCAGGTGAAGAAAACAATATTAAGACAATAAACAGGGCCAATTTCATACAGGTTGTTTTCATATAGATACACATGACTGGAGCTAAGATGCACTGTCTCAAAATTAGTTACCTCACAATCAACCTGTGACTCACATTGGATTGGTCCAGGGCCGGGTTAACAACGCCCACCTTTGGTGCAGATAACCTAAAGGGTACAGTGGAAATTGGGTTACTGTGGATCGAAGAAGGAGAGAAAGAAGACGTATTCAGAAGCAGAGAGAGAAGAAGAAAGTTGAGAAAACTAGGGCTGAGAGAAAGGACTCTTTATATAGGGACAAGAAAAAATTAAGAGAGTTGTTTGACATGATTCGGTGGAAGAAGGTGGCTAGAATGTGTGCTCAGAAGACGAGGTGGAAGGGTAGCAAGGCTAGAAGCTTAGGAGCAGCTTGTAAGTTGTACTATCATGGTATTGACAGGAAGAGAAATGGAGTAGGAGTTATCTTGAAGAAGGACTTTGTCAGGAACATTCTGGAGGTGCAAAGAGTGTCAGATAAACTGATGTGTCTGAAGCTAGAAATTGAAGGTATGATGCTAAATGTTGTTTGTGGCTATGCCTTATAGATGGGATGTAAGTTAGATGACATTGAAACATTTGTCATTGATGATGTAATCTGAAGTAGATCAGCGTCTGCTAAGTAGTGGTAGGTGAGAGTGTTGCCAGACAGTATAGGATGGGAAAGGGAGGAGTGTTGTATGGTCTTCAGGGACGAGTTGAGAAAGCTATGGGTTATCAGGGAGAGCTTCCAGATGACTGGACAACTACGGCTATAGTGATCAGAGTCAGGACAAGTAGGAGAGTACTTGGTGTGTTGTCTGGAAGGAAAGTAGACTAGGAGACTTAGCAATGGAATGAGAAAGTGCATGAGTATTGTTGAGGAAAAAGAAAAGGTAACTGTCTTTACACAGGAGAGCGAACTCAGCAGGGGGCAGAGATGGCTCAGAGAGAAAGAGGTTAGCAAAGAAGTTGGGACACTGAGGGGACTCAAGAGAGCAGACAGGAATACAGGAAGATGCGGTGCAAGGGGGAGGTAGAGGTGGCAAAGGCTAAACAAAGGGCATATGACGATTTGTATGCTAGGCTGGAAAGTAAGGAGGGAGAGAATGACTTATACAGGCTGGAAAAACAAAGAGATAGAGATGGAGAGGGCGTATAGCAGGTTCGGTTAATTAAGGAAAGAGAGGGAAATGTATTGACAGTTGCCTGGCAATTGATGGGAAGATTGAAAGAAAACTTAAAAGAGCTGATGAATCAGGAAAATGAAGGGCAAAGGGTAGAAGTGGTGACTATTGTGGACCATGAAGAAGCAGAGATTAATAAAGGTGAAGGAAGGAGGGCATTTAAGAGGATGAAGAGTGGAAAGGGAGTTGGTCCTGATGATGTGCCAGTGGAGGTATGGAAGTGTCTAGGAGAGGCGGCAGTGGACTTTCTGGTTAGATTATTCAACAGGATCTTAAAGAGTGACAGGATACCCGAGGCATACTATTAAGTTATGGGAAAGAGTAGTGGACACTAGAATGAGAGGAGAAGTCAGCATTTATGAGCAACAGTATGGTTTGTACCTCGAAGGAGTACTCAAGATGCAGTATTTTCTTTAGCAATGCTGATAGAGAGATACAGATAAGGTCAGAGGGAACTGCATTGTGCCTTTGTAGATGTAGAAAAGATGAGGTGCCAAGAGAGGAACTATGATATTGTATGAAGAAGTCTGGAGTAACAGAGAAGTATGTTGGACTGGTGTAGGACATATACGTGAGCCGTTAGACAGTGGTGAGGTGTGTTGTAGGTGTGACAGAGAAGTTCAATGTGGAGGTGGGACTACATCTGGGTCGGCTCTGAGCCCTTTCTTGTTTGCAGTGGTGATGGACAGGCGGACAGATGAGGTTAGACAGGAATCTTTGTGGACCATGATGTTTGCAGATAACATTGTGATATGTCATGAAAGCAGGGAACAGCTTGAGGAAAATCTCAACAGGTCGATACATGCTCTGGAATGGAGAGGAATGATGCTTAGTCGGAGCAAGACAAAATATGCTGTTGTGTGTAAATGAGAGGAATTCAAGTGGGATTGTGAAGCTACAGGGGTTGGGGAATTTCAAGTACTTAGGGTCAACAGTTCAGAGCAATGGAGGGTGTTGAAAACGGATGAAGAAATGCGATCAAGCAGGTTGGAATGGTGTCAGCGGTAATTTGTGATAAAAGTACAAGAGTATCAGCTACAATGAAAAGAAAAGTATGCAAGACGTTTGTGAGACCAGTGATTCTGTATGATTTAGTCGGTGGCATTGAGGCCAAGGCAGGAAGCAGAGATGGAGGTAGCACAGATGGATATGTTAAGGTTCTCTTTGGGAGTGATGAGGCTGGATAATAACAGGAATGAATCCATCAGAGGGACAGCACATGGTAGATGTTTTGGAGATAAGGCCAGAGAGGCCAGACTAAGATGGTTTTGGTTAGGGTTTACAGAGCTGGTATGGGGAATACATTGGTCGAAGGATGCTGAGGTTGGAACTGTCAGGCAGGAGGCCTTGAGAAAGACCAAAGAGAAGATTTATGGATGTGGTGAAAGAGAACATGATGTTAGTTAGAGTGAGGAAGAATAGAGAGAAGAGGATACAGAGATTAGTGTTAGTTGGAGGAGGTGGATTCGCTGTGGCTACCCTTGAAGGGAAAAGCCAAAAGGAAAAAAGAAGAAAACACATTAAGAATTTTCTTTTTAAACCAAACCACCACCATGTTAACTGTATCTAAAAAAAGCATTAATTAAAGTAATGGACTAGAAATGTCAAATGGTAAAAGATTTGCAGCCTTATTAAACAAATTATCTCCCACCAAACATGTATGAATTTCAAGCACAATTGGGAACAGCAACAGCAGTGTACTGGCTCTGAGATGGTCCCTGCAGTTTGGGCCCAAGAAAGCAAATCTGAGGCACATGACCATTACACAATTGATTCAAAGGGAGATCTGATATTATGACCTTAAGAGGACTTCGGTGAAAAAAATTTGGGATGGACGATTATGTGATCAAGTTAGAACAAGATAGCTCTGTTAAATTCAGCCCACTTATTTATGTCCTGATACAACTTGCAGTCATGCAAATTTATTCACCAACTATTAGTGTTGAATCACTTTTTAAATAAGTGGCCAATAGAGGCAGATCAATGTATTCTATGGACAAAGCAACATGCTGTGTAAAGGGGAAACTTGCTAGTTCAAAATTATGACCCCCCCCCCAAACACCTTTAAGATAACATGCTAAAAAATTGTTTCACAAAAATGACACATATTAAATAAATAACCACAGAAAACTGGCTAATATGTCATCTCTTTAATTTAAAAACACAGAAACGAACACAATCATGAGCAGTCAGGGAAATCGTAAATTTTGACCTCCATGAGAGCTCAGGCTGTAACCATTATTCTGAAGATGTATTTGTCTTGTTTTTTTTTTTAACAAAATACATCTAAACAATTCAGTTGTTGACATTCCAGCATTGTCCCCACTGAACCTGTTTTAATCCCATCGATACACTCCAACAAAGTTCTAACTGTCAGTACATGACAGTTTGAAGTTAAATGCAGCCACATAGTGCAGTTTATGTTAAAGGTGTAAAATGGTCATCTTCTGCTGGCAGGTGTTGCCAGTCCTAAATCCAACCTCGGCTTTTTGCCCCTACTTGTTCTGTTCAAGTATATGTTAATCACAGTTGCCACAGTCATTATAAATAGGATTAACACAATAGCCATTAGCATTAATATCTGTGCAGTATCAAGCGTACAGTATAATTAATGTCATGGTATTGAGTAAAAAAGGTTATATGATTTTGAATACAATGTACCTTATGTCTGAGCTTTAAAGAACATTTTACATGCTACAGAAAAAGGGCTAATAAAGTCACAACATATGAATTGGCCCCAAAGAGAATTGCTTTAAAAAAAAAATCCTAAAATTGGTGTGATGTATTTTGCCATGCTCAGTTTGTCTTTATCTTTATGTCTATATGTGTCATCTCACATAATTTATGTCACATATATTACATTCCTAGAGTTTCAATTGAAATTCTGATGTTTGATGCATTTTTCTTTCTTCCTCTGTGCTATTTATTATAGGTTTTTGTGTGTCTACCTATGAATTTTTTGTTTTTTGCAAATCTAAGGAAGTTGATGTGCATTTCAGGTGATTATTTGATCTCTCAGTTTACAACTGAGATTGATGTAACAGAAAACCAAGGCATGTAAACATCATCAATTTGATTTAAATCCTCATATACTGACTGGTGCAGAAGAAACTGAACTGGCTCTTGACTCTCGCGTTTTCCTTGTTGGTATGGTGACAACACAGCAAGAAATTCCGACTGTAGCCTCTGGCAATTCGTCATCGTCAGTCCATTCATTAAGATCAGGGTTGTAAACCTGAATGCATTTCTTGTATTTCTTCTCCCCCTCATTCCAACCCCCAAGGAGATAGACCTTGTTGTTCACAATGGAGACACCAGCCGTGCTCACGCCAGTGTGAAGCGGTGTGCAATAGCTCCACTGGCCATTGTGAGGGTTGTAAGATTCTACAGCCAGGACATCCACTCTCTCTCCACGACCTCCCAACTGACTACCGCCAAAGACGTACGCCCGGTCTCCCACAGTGGCTGCGCAGTGCCAACCTCGAGGTGAGCTCAGGCTACTTTTATCCTGCCAGCTATCAGTGGAGGGGTCATAAGAGCACACGGCTCTCGAGTATGCATTGTTAATGTAGCCTCCAGTAACAAGGATCTTGCCATCAATAACTGCGCTGGCATGGCAGCAGCGGGGCACCTCCATTGGTGCTTTCATTTGCCACTGGTTGGAGGATGGCACATAGCACTCCACTGACGCCTGAACACCATCAGCGTTTCTTCCTCCGACAGCAAATAAAAGGCCATTGAAGGTGTTGAGGCTGAAGTGCGTGCGCCGTTGAATCATGTTATTCAGATGAATCCAAGTGTTGAACCGGGGGTCATATCTGGAATATATGGAATGGATTCATAATTATTTTCTACACAAATTAACATGGCAAAACAAGCTAGAACAGTGACTTTTTCTTTTTACCTGCAGAAGTTGCTGACAGCATGTTTAGCCTGATTCCTTGCATCATTCTGGTCCTCTCCTCCTGCCACATACAGGAAGCCATCTAGAACTGCCACACACTGATTAAAGCTTTTGGCTGGCATTTCAGTCAACTTATTCCAAACATTATCAACATCCCTGTAGAGAACATCTTTGCTGAGAGACTTCTCAGTCAAGGCAGGGCGGCCACCAACAGTGAGGATCACTTTGAGACCACCGCGCACTTTTGTTCTGCGTGACTGAAGGATATTCTGTTGGTATGGCAGCAGATGGTAATTCATAGCGTCAACAAGGAGACGGTGGCACTCAGAGTCTTGCATCATTCTCGGGACACTCTGGACATGATTTACTAAGTCTTGGGCAGAGATTGTGCCAAAGCGGATGTGCGTTAGGAGATCTGCGGCATACTTCAACCTCTTGTCATCAAAGTCCAACCATTTCATTGCGATCTGGAAAGCTGTGATCTCGGAAGGGAGCTGAAGGGAATCATCACAGAGGAAATCGCATATCTGCTCATAAGTGAGCTTCAGGAACTGCTCCATCTCAGAGAACTCAATGAAGTTCTCCCTCATAAACTTCTGCGCTGCCTCTTTGGTTTCTTTAAGGTCATAGGCATCAGCAATATTTGCAACATACATGCAGTTTTCAACACTAAGCTCCTGCATGAGGAAATCACTGCACATCTTCACCAAGGTGCCGATTTGCAGGAGCATTGCTGCGGCAATAGTACTGCCAATACTGTACAATGACAGAGTGAGCTTTCCAGAGTATGCATATGTAATTGCTGAGGCCAAGCCGACTGGTGAGAGGTCATTCAGGTCAATCTTCTGGAGGGTTGAATCCTTCTTTAGGATGTCTCGAATGTACTCACTGCAAGAGGCCATGACAACTTTGTGGACGTCAAATGACTTGGACTTGGTGGCGACTGTCAGGTCACAGAGGAAGCTCTCATGCCGCATGGTGCTCAAACCCTCTAGGAGATTGGGGGCATACAAAGAATCTGAAACTTCAGTTGAAATGCAGCTGAAACCATTTCCTCCCTCTAACAGAGTATTGAGTCCGTTGATCTTGTTGATGGGACTGTCCTCAACCATAATGGTCATTTCATTTATGTCTCCTTTACTCTTTTTAGCTGCCTTGTTCTTTTTTGGTGCCATGGCTGCAGCAGGAGTACACAGCCCAGACCTTCTGAAAAAATATTTAGAGTAGAGTTATAGATACAATAGAGTTATTTCATATTATTAAACCAAAATGAGCTTAGAAAATATGGTAAATATTCAGTAAATAATACTACTAAGAGATTTAGCTAGGACCTTGTCCCAACAAAGCATGATCTTTTTCAAATGAGAAAGATTAGAGGATATGCATCCTGAAAAGGCATTTTTCAAAAATACAATGTTGTAAAAAATGCCAGATTGAATCATCAAATTAGCATCTACTGATCGTATCCTTAGCTTTGCACATGAATAAACCAAGGCATTCTTTAAATGTGTATCATATTCTTGATTTCAGAAGCAATGCAATTTACTTGTACATCTAACTTTGGGCTATGTGAAAGTGTGAGAGACTCTTTCTAGCATTTTGAAGTGAGTAAAATTTTTACTGAGCACAACCAGACACTGACACCTTCAAAAACATGTGCTACGCCAGGTGATGCTGGAGCGAGTGAGTAGTTAACATGGCCCTCTTTGCATCTGTCACATTTTATCAGCAGCATGTCCAGGAATAGCAGCATTGGACAGCTCAACCATGACGTTCCTTTTATAGACGTGGAGACATGAGCAGCAGGCCTCATGTGGCCTCTCAACGTTTAACTTCGAATTAAAGCAAACATAATGATTGATCAGCTTTTTAATCAGAATAAACCAGCAAACAACATGGTTCAAAATACTGACTTGTTAAAAAACAAGTTGCACTTCGAATCATTCAGAGCCTATACTGTCAGGGTTTTCACAACCACAAGGTAAACAAGTCTATAAATCACAAAAAAAATTAAAGAAATTATCAACCCTCTGACACTGAAATCAGAAAAAAAAGTCAGATGGTCAATTTTCTACAAAACAGAAATTTTCCGATTTACTGCAGCTGCCTGCCTTTTGAAAGCTATATTGCAAAGAGTAAAGCTTGGAATACTTTTACATACCCGACAAATGACGTTAAGGCTGGGAAAAAAGGAACTTGTGCCTCCAGGTACTGGAGCAGGAGAGAGACCAACAGTTAGTGCTTCTGAAAGAGAAATTCAGTAAACTCCTCCTCTAGGGAAGTAAGTGCCAATCACATATTGTGCAATGCATGTGGCAGAGGACGACCCCTCTCCACGAAGTGTCCCACAATAGCCACAAAGCTAATGTCAACATAGACATGTGGACATTCACTATTAGGAAAGAATTATTTCATACTTAATGGTAAGCCAGAAAGAAACCTGTTTTCTTTCAAATGTATTGCTTAAACAAATCACCCAAACAAAGTTTCCCTCTTGCCAAAGATGCATTGTCGTCAGTGATGGACATGGAGGGTATGGCAATAGATGGCTTTTTCATATTCATAGATGATCGAGTGCATTTTTCAATAATTATCTTGTCTATTTATAGGAACTGGCTGATGACCATAATGTGCAACATTATGGATGCTCTGGAAGCCTATCCAAGAGCCATGTTTGGCTGATACAACTGAAATGTAACAATTCGAAGCCTTCATTTACAAACACTGAGAGTTTACTTACATATATAGTGTATAAACACTTCATTTCAACACTTTCACATCAATTATGAAGTGAAAAATATTTACGCATTAAAATTATCTTGGATTTTTAAAGACTGATAAATGAGGCATTTAAAAAGAGCATTGTCTAAACTCCACCACCATTCCTTACAAGAATACTCAGTGTTGTGCAGATCTTATACTCTCTTGGGCTTAAGTTTTAGAGAGGAGAAAAGATGCATTTCACATGCCAGACTTCAAGTTGGACTTTACCAAAACATTTCATGGCATAATCCATTGAAATTTCAAATGATACAGTGAACCTCCCAATTTTTAAGACATTCAACAGCAAACCAATTGTGTTATCTGTGAAAAAAATCAAAACGAGTCTCGAGGGAAGTTCCTTGATAAAAACAGCATTTCCTTTAGTGTTTTGTTCACTATTGTAGCATTAAACAATGCATGGCTCTTCTGCCACATGTGACACTCTAGACATAACGTAATCGATATCAATTATTCCTACAAACCCCAACATATAAAGGCCGCCTCCCTTCACTTCCGCCCATTAATACCATCATCAGAGGGCGCGCTCTGTCAGGTGTCTGTGTGATTGTGGAAGCTCTCATGTGCAGCACCGTGATGGCCGGCGGCTCGGACGTGGTGAAGAGAGTCCTGCGCTTCAAGCTTCAGCTCACAGACTCAGCAGAATCTGCTACGGTAGCTAACATCACGCCTTTGTCCCTGGGAACAAAAACATAAACGTCAAGCTTGACGTCCGTCCCCCCCCCCAAAACATATATGTTAACTCTTGCGGGACTTGTTTTTATCCAACTCTGCATATGTTGACTGTTTTCCACTGCTTTTAATTCCTATCGGCGATTTGTCACCGGTGTCTAAGCCTTGTAAGAGGTTCGTTTTAAAAAAGACAAAAGCAATGAAGCCGTCGTTTGTAACTTGTGTCCTCGATAAGTCCTCATCCAACACCACAATCTGGCAAGAAGAACTCCTTATCTTACGTGGTCTTAAAGGCCTGTCCATTATTTTTCATTCCAAATAATGTAAAGTGTACTTCCTCAAATTTCAAATGAACAAGAGATATAGTTGTACAATTATGTTATGAATGCCCCATATTTACAAGCTTTTATGTACAGATATGATTGATCCACTGAGTTTTAATGAAAACAAATGCAAGTGCATTTTTTAAATACACATGCACCACTGCCAAGTATCAGACTGATATCAAGTCTAAGACCGAATGATGGAAACCAAGTCCCTTTTGAAAGCGTCAAATACCTTTAACTTCAGCTCTGTCAAATCTACCAGTTTTCTATTTGAATGTGTGAATAGGAGTGTTCAGTTAATGACACCGTTGCTATAAAGCTTATCAGTGCGGTCAAACTAAATGGGTGGAGCTCTGTTGCTATAATTGGCAACTCCTCCAGTTGTTTAGTTCAGGACTGCTGTCCATCAGTGTCTGACTTTTCTGTACAGACTGTTTTACTAGTAGGTCACTCGGAAGTTGCTCTGAAGTAAAGGTAAATTAGTGGATTTCAAATGCTCACCTTAAACATTAGGTTCTGTACAAACACTGGCTAGCAGTATCATTATCCATTTATAGTTTGCAGTAAAAGGAGCAGCCCAAGTGGGTGTGTGAGGCTTCCATACATAGCTTCTGCTCCAAATGCACAATCAGCAACTGGTGATCCAAAACCAGAACTGCCATATTTGGTATGTCAGGTTTTGTTCAGGTTAGCATAGTAACTTTTTCTGAACCATGCATGATGAATTTGCTTGTCCATGCAAATAGGTTTTAAAATAATTGCTCCAGAATATATCAAAACACAGTATTGCATGGATCCATGCCTTTTTTTTTTTTAAATCTCCTCTCAGGTTTTAAAAATCTTGCAGAAACTCAAGGATCTGGATATCACATTAGACATTCTTGCAGTAAGTATGCAAAAGAACAGAATTTAGTTGTTGGTCTGCATACAATTGCTGTACTTTTTATTAACCAAAGAAAAGTGAAATTTAACTGAATTTGTCTACCTTTTAAAATTAGGAAACTGGAATTGGAAAAACTGTTAACTCCTTGCGAAGACATTCAGAGGCTGGAGACCTTGCCAAGTCCTTAGTCAGAGGTTGGAAACAATTGGTTCCTAAGAAATCTTTAAGGTCTGCTCCATTATACTTTATTTTTTGTATAAAATATACCAAATACTGCATAATGCACTTTTGCTTTGTTTTTGTATTTTTAACCCCCCCCCCCCCCTTCTTTCTACCTGTGATGCAGCCACATTGAAGATGGGAATGTATCAGACATGTCCGTTAAAGACAATCTGGATAATCAAAATACTGAAGTTTTGGCAATGGAGGATTCAAACAAATGCATCTCCTCACATGGAAACAATTTGGAATCCTCAAATGAACATTTGTCCAGAATAACTCATGTAATGAAGTCAAAAGAACCTCAGAAGAGAAAACTGGACCAGCAGGAAAGTGTCAGTAACGAGTGTATATGGGAAAATGTCACTCAAAGTGAAAAAAATGCTCTCTTGGGAGAAAAAATGGATGATTCACTTGTTTCCAAGGAGAACAAATATCATCATTGTAAGTCAGACTGTGATAGGACTTTTGGAAACAAAAACTCTCTTCATAAATCCAGGAAAGACTCCAAGGAAAGGCTGAACAGCAGTTCTAGTTTTGGAAGCTTTCGGTCAGAAAAACAGGCAAAATCAAAACCATCAAAAAAATTGTCACAGGACAATGAACTATTGTCTGAGTCTGAAGACAAATATTTGTTTAAGACGTTAAAAAAAGTTAAACATGAGAAACTTTCTGGAAAATCAAGCAGCTCAATCACCCAAAAGAGTAAAAGGAGGAAGGAAGAGAGAAAGAAACCTGTTGAGTTTAAAGAGGAGTCGGAGTACAAAGAACACTCAAAGCCACTAAACAAAAAAAATAAATTGAAGCAAGAAGAAAATGAAAGTGAGTTCGAGGAGCCCTCCATGTCTTTTGAATCTTACTTAAACTATGATGAAAACTTTTCCCGAAGAAAGGAAGGACCTTGCATTAAGAAAAGTACCAAAAAACTCAAGATGGTTGTAAGAGAGGAACAAAGTATAGATACTGTCATAACACCTGTCAAGTCATTGTCTTCTCAGGATCTCTTCTTGTCATCAAAGCAGGTATAATTGATTTTAAAACATGAACCATTAAGTGAATACTAATGGTTTACAAATAATGCCTTCTTCTTTAGAAGTTTAAGGAGTCTGTGGTGGACCAGTTTAACAATCCTTTACCCACATCTCTGTCTGACTTTGAAAAACGCTCTGGTATTGTGCACATTGAGAAGAAAGGTACAGTTTGCACAATAGACGGCTGCAGTTTCAGCCTTAGTTTTGTTCATCTACCCTCTCTTCTTTCATAGTTCAGAGGGAGCCTGACTGCTCAGACATCACTGAGGACTCTGCAGTCTTCACTGGTCAGCGGCATTACAAGAAGATGCAAGTCTACTCTGGTTCCAAGACAGTTTTCCTCCCCTCCATGATGAGCTTGTATCAACAGTGTATCCGCACACTGCAGAACAACATCAACCGTGAGTCAAGCCCAAAGGACCTTGGCAGCGATCAAATACTAGGCCAATTTTTTGGACTTTATTTTTGGTAATTTCTTCTCAGTGCTTTATGAAACTGGTGGGGTCCCATTTGAAATTCTTGAGCCAGTGTTGGAGAGGTGTACACCAGAGCAGCTACTGCGCATTGAAGAATACAACCCAGTAAGAACATGATGCCTAAAAACAGTGGACAATCTCAGTGGTCACTCTCAGATCCAACTGCATAGAGTGTAGAAGATATAGAGATTGAAGAAAAGAATTAAATGTTTTCACTTAATGCGGTCTCTGCACATTCATGGTTTTACAAGTTTCACACCGTCATGTCTTAAATGCTGAAGTTTTGACTGCTGGCAGCTACTCCCCCCTCCCTCCATGGTGTGTCAGTCCAAGAAAAACTGTTTTCCCAAAAACATTTTTCACACTCAACATGTCCATCGATTACATAATAAGAGAGCAGAAAGAGGAATTTATTTTACTCGCTTCGCTGATCAAAATGTGCCGAATGAAATTGCATCACTGTTTTGTATTGTGTATTTTCTACACCTGGTTGAGATCAGAATGAAGGAAATGTATTTATCAGGATAATCTAGTTCAAGCGCAAGCTCCCCCCCCGCCCATCTTCCTAGGTCTATATGGGAACAACAGACCACTTGTGGGGTAAACACTGTCAGAGGGACTTCAAAGACTCCAAACTTCAAGAGTACGAGTCCTGGAAAGAGATGTATATCAGACTGTCCGAAGAGAGGGAGAGAAAGCTCCAGGCACTAACAAAAACCATAGTCTCTGCTCATTCAATGAAACCCAAAGGTGTGTGCTCTTTACAACAGGGTGTCCTAAAAATAATTAAATGGCATTTAATAATTTAATGGCAAGAAACTCTTCTTCAGAGGTATTTTAGAAGTTTTTGCTGCCCCCCCCTCCCCAGGTCGTCAAGTGAAAATGGCATTCATTCACACGGTTGCCAAGCCTCCGAGAGAGGTGCGAATTCAACAAGAAATTCATGGAACTGCAGTTCAACTACCTCAGCTCAGGTGTGGGTATGTTTACAGTTGTATCCCATTAATGTTTCAGTCTGACAAAGCACAGTGTGTAACAGGTAAAGGTGATCACTTGCAATGTTCTTCTAAATAAGAGACAAATTCTAAACACTGTACTTAGTCTGCTTTCCCTCAGCACAAAAGCATTTAACTACAAAATGGTTTCTGTGAGTTTGCATAATCTGTCAAAGACTCGTGACACCACTGGGTGAGGTGCTTTGTCAAACACAAGAACTGAGCACTGTTTCTAGTCTAAACTGGATTTTTGTCCTGGCAATACAGGTCGTTAATAATAGCTTCTTTTCTAACTTTGGAATTTTATTATGGTTCTAATACAATTAAGAAACAAATGTAATGGATTTTATGTTAAGCAAGTGATTTAGTTGTACAAAATGTGGATATTAATTTGAAAACACTTTGGAAAATGATTAACCTTTAAGCACATAAAGGGAATTCAAATTGATATTACACTGCAAGTAGGGTCATTCATAATATTAAGAGCTGCCTTTTAGCTCACTGCATACCTTAAAGTTGCATCAACTGTCCATATGATGCTGTAGGCAATTTATTTTTTACATCCAAGAGTCTGTATTGTGCATCTACTATAAATATGCAACCCCTCCTACCAGATTCCTATGCATCATTTCATAAGATAATGCTTTATTGATTCCCATAGGGGAAATTCGGGTGTTGCAGCAGCACAGGGCAGAGAACGGGTAACAAAAGACATTAAACAATAAATCTAAATAGATAAATAGAGACATTAAAAAGGACAGACAAAAACTGTAGAAGGATAAAGGTAGATACCAAACTACTACTTGAGAACAGCCGTAAAGTGACAGTTGCAGGTAGTGGCAAGTATTATAGATGCAACTCTGGCCGGTCAGAGTTGTGTACTGCTGTTGTACAGTCTCATAGCTGTGGTCAACAAACGAGCGTCTGAAGAGTTCGGTTCTGCATCGGGGTGGGATGATCCGTTGGCTGAGTGAGCTGCCCATTAGCCACAGCTCATCTTGCAGGGGCGGAGAATAATTGTCCAGGATAGTTTGAAGTAAGATGACTCAGGATAATAAAGTTGCCTGACTGTCCATAATCTTATTTTTTTGGGCTTTAAACATTCCTGTTATTTTGATGTTCATCTCAAGTACATGATTAACAAGTAATTTGGAAGAGAAATTATTAAAATAGATTGGATTCTGACCTATATTTCTATAGACTGAAAATTATAAAAATAATGTAGCTTTAAGATGGAGATGTAGAATTGTCTTGTTTTTCAAGACCTCAAGATCAGATCGTGTATTGTACATGTGTTCTTGACTTCCAGCGTTAAGGCTCAGGAAAACAGATCGAGGTCAAGTAATGAGCCCAGCAGACCCAGCAACACCATTTCAGGATCAAACAATACACAGGATACTCGTAAGAAAACAAGTAAGCACTATGCAAATTTTACCAATGGTTGTATCCTAATGATTTTTATCATGCTTTAACAATTTATTCCAATTTATGAAATAATTTGATTTGCTGCGGTTTGCCTTCTTAATCTTGTCTTTGTTTTCACAGGAGTCGCTCCTATAATGGCGAAGTCCTTAAGAGCATTTAAGAAGCAGCTCGGAAGGAGATAACTGTCCTTTATATTTTCTGGTCATTTGAGTGTGAAAGTCCTGTGAAAGTGCACTCTGTCTTTGATTATCTGCGCAGCATAAGCTTGTGTTCCCTTGAATAACCTTGTTTGCCATAATATGTCCGCAATTGCTGTTTTTTTTTTTTTTTTTTTTTTTCCTGAAAGTGAATAATTGGACCAATTAAATATAAAAAAAAAAAAAAAGGCAACGCAATAATTCATTATTTCTCCCTGGGTGTATCCAATAACTCACGATATTAAATGGAGTGTGGCTCCCTCTAGCGGCTCACGTAGCACGGATCATTTCTCAATTAAAATGACAAACATTTTATGAACAAAAGGCTGTTTGAATGGACTTCATAACTGTGTGTTTGACCTAACCTCAAATAGGTGTCTGTTGCCGCTGACAAAATGGCACGAAAGTCAGGTCTTATCACTATGGCCAGACCTTGCCTTGGTGAGCAGACTTTCGTGCTTCCGCATTTTGAATATTATCGAAAAAACGAAATAGGTGAAACACAAATATGAAAAGCACTTTTCGAAACATTATTTTTTAAAGCCGCAGCTATTATTTCTCAAGGCTCTTGTCTATCTTTATTTTTTTTACGTTAAAACAACGTTGGAGATCTTAAGAGGGACCAGACGTGTCGGCAGCCTTCAGCACCACCTGTGGCAGCCTGCTAAGACCATATTCTTAATCTCTGCATGTATAATTTATGAAGTGGAGGACAGCTGCATGCTCACATACACTTAGTATGCTCCACAAGATCCCTATATTTCTGCTAATTTTAAATGTGCTTTAAATTTTGAACGATTTCACTCTTAAGTAATTCATATTTCGACACATTTCCAGCTTACACCAGTGCTTTAGAACGCAACCTAAAGCTACTGTATTAAAAAGTAAAGAGCTTGACACAGGACGTGAGGCCTGGGATCTTAAAATGCAAAGTAGGCAACTGCCGGGGGCTCTAGAAGTCCCAGATTCTTTGAGAAGGGATTGGTTTATGGTCTACGGTGATTGTTATACACAGCTCTTCTGAAGCCCAAAATGAACTGTCAGTGCGTAAGACTCAACATTGTGTGAACTATTAAATAACGCCCTGTTGTGGTGAGCAACATGTTAAAAGGTCATAAATAAGATTGTGTTTATACTGCCAATATACAGCTTGTTTCAACATCATGAATGACATGAATTAAATTACTTAGTGATGGATTCACATTCTCTTTGATCAGTGCGATAAAAAGCATTAAAGTCCCCTTCATTAAAAAGGTTATCCTGGGCTATTGGACCCAGCTCTATCATGCTTTTAAATAGAAGACACTGTACATTTGCTGTCTTTCGACGTTTGAAACTGCTCAGGTGTGCATAATTAAACATGCCCGATGCAACGCAACGCGCTCATCACATATGTCATTTCTGTGAAATCTGAAATTCCACGCGGTCAATTGCAAGGTGCACACTTGTGGTCGGACGCCTCCCATCTGACCCCCCGGTTGCAGCCGGCTCGCTCCGTCCTATCATGGCGGCCCTGTTCGTGTGTGGGACGGGGATGCGGACGGGGACGGGGGGGGGAGGAGCAGCACGGAGTGATGACGTAGGATTGGAATGAGGGAGTGAGTGTTCCGGGTCACAAACTGTACGGGAGAGGAAATTAACTCCGGGATGACGAGAAAAAACGAGAACGTAACCCTCGCCTCCACTGACATGTAGCCTGTCCGTCCCGCACCCAGACTAGGGGCGTTTTTAAAGCGGCAGGGGGTCGACGCGGGAACGAGCGGTAGTAAAATCCGGTGCCTTCAAACTAAAGAAAGTGAGACAACGGCGGAGAGTAATTCCGGTGTTCGTCGCGACCTCACGAACATTAACTCTGTAACGTTACCGCGACTCATTTACGCTTCCGGTGTTTACACACCTGCGCGGCTCGTTTTGCGTGTGTTTGGCTGTGAATTTAGCCCAGGGCTGTCCTGTAACAAAAACTGTTGCATCCCCCATCGCCACCAACACCACCGCCGTCGTTTGTTTACCGCACGGGTACGAGATTTATCCCCACCTCCCCCGTGATGTTTCACTGTATACCACTGTGGCGGTGCAACCGTCATGTGGAGATGATCGATAAACGCCACTGCTCGCTGTTGTATGTTCCCGACGAGATCTATCGTTACGGGCGGAGTTTGGAGGAGCTGTTACTGGATGCCAACCAACTCCGAGACCTGCCCAAGGTAAGCGAGCAGCTTCCTGCTTTCTGACTCGTTTAAATGACTCACTCGGAGACTATCTAACGTGAGAGAGTGTGTGTGTTTGGTCCCATAAACGTATCCTAGCGTTAAAGTGGTTCTGACACTGAGCTGCTCAGGTGTCCCGTGAGACTCCATTTGGGGCCTGGGGGCAGACAATCATTGCACAAGATCAGCAAGGCAGGCAACCTGTGTAGGCGGAAAATTCCCTTTGGTCTGCGCCTCACTCAACCAGTTAACTGTGCGCAAGATTCTGAGCATTTCAGTTTCACTCACAGGTGTCTGCAGTATTCAGGGCCGGCTTGGTATTTGATGCTCCATGTCCAACCTGCTGGACAGGTAATACCGGAACCCCGACGACCCTAGTTTGTAACTGATGCTCACGATAGGACAGTCTGTCATAACAGTATACAGAGAGCTTTAAACACTGGGAAACCTGAAATGCAGTGCTCAAAAACTAATACAGAACAGCAGTTATTATTTTGACTCATCACTGCCATCCAATAGTTGATTGTTTGGTCTCAAAGTGTTTGAAACACACCAGGCTTAAACTGTGAGAGCACAAGATGACCACAAGCCCCAAACCAAAATACTTGGAATGCTCAATTGCTTTGTGTTACAAGAGCAATACAAACTATGGTGAAGTTTTTGTCAAAGACTCAACCATAAGATGTTCATTGCAGCAAATGGGTTACAAAATTATTTTATGAGTGTAAATTCTTGTGCAGTATGTGCTGCACTATGACTTCTTGTGAACATTTTTCAAAACTGAAGGACACTGAAACAGCAGGGTGTTGCTTGAATGACTGCCTTGTATCCTTTCAAGTGGATGCTGAAATAGATGATATACAATGGAAGACAAAGGCCGTGGAATAAAGACGGTGCTCGTTCAATTATTTTGTAAAACACTAGATTCTGTGGTAGGGTGATTTAAAAAAAGATGGTAGTATGTTGGCCTATGCAAAGAAGTCATAAACAGTAATTGTAAACAGATTTCAAGGAGCACGCTTGTGTTGTACCCCAGCTCGTGTCACACAATCATTTTTGTATTTTGGCAGTGACATTTTAGGCAGTGAAAATGACTTTAATGACAATGCATTGAAATTTCCTCAGTAATCAGAGCTTTGGAGTGTTTGCTCGTCACTCAACCGACCATTTTAAAAGAAACATGCAGCGGTAAAAAGAGGCAATATGTCACTAATCAGTCTGCCAAATCTTTTTTCAATCATGGGTTTTCTTCAGAGGAGTGTTGAAAAAGTCAATTTCATTTTCTCCAAGTTTGTGATTAGATCTACAAGCATCTTATTCCAAGCAAAAATAACAGCAAATCATAGGATGGAGCTGTGTGACATGGAATAAGATTATTTAACATATCACCAATGAAGATTTGCCTAAATAACCTGGGAGAAATTACTATAGTATTAGCCTCAGAATAAGTGTCTATGATAAATGTGACAGGGGAACTACCATAGTGGCAAATATCAAAGTTCTTTTTGAAAAGAAGAATGTAGAAAAAAAAAATATGTACTGCACTAATTTAAAAGATGTGTCTTGTGTCAGGTCTGATATATTAAACTGTATGATATTCTATCTATGGTAAATCAATTAATTGCCCTGCCAAACATGATAAACAGGAGTGCTCGAGATTAAGTGGGATACTGTAAAAAGGTTGGGATACTGTATAAAGGGTTGTCATGCTACTTCTATGGTCATAAACACTTTGGAGTGTATCTCTGTTTGGAGCAGAAACGGCAGATCCCAGGATCTGACCTGCAAAAAATTCCAAACCAGCTATAGTAGGTGGAAGGATGATCAACCTTGTGGGTTGGAAGCATAATCGCAACTGTTGTAGCCCAACAGGTCTTGTTTTACTGTGGTACCTGAAACTGTTCCTTAACTCCTATTAATCAAATCTTGAGTGGTGAGATGTAAGCCTGGGTGGTATTTTTTTGCCACTCAACTTATACAAACAGGTATATCACATATTGTATGTATTTTATACAGTCTGCTAACTCTCTTATTAAAATATTTTAAACAATTGATTTATAGGTTTATTCAGTCTCTTTCAGAACACACAGCTAATTATAAAACCACAGGTTAGTTTATTAGCATTTCAATTAGTTATACATGAACGTTTTTTAGAAAATGTTCAAAAAAATCGTTTTTGTAATAGAGGTATCAAAATAATAACAACACACAGTTTTCCTGAAAAAATAGTAATGGAACAAAGATATTGGGAGCAAGCAGCCATGACTGCGTGACGTAGTTTACTATTTAAATTTTGATAAAAGTGCTGGAAATTGAATTGCTTTCTTATTTGTTGGTATGCTCATTTGAAATCAAAGAAAAGTGTTGTCCTGTACAAGAACGTTTGTGTTCGCCAAATTAACCTATTTACCATGTTTTCTGCTGACTCTAGGAATACATTATGTTTTGACCTTGTCCTGTTTTGCATGTAACTTTTGGTATCAGTGCTTTCCACTTTCAACTGGCTTTGCATCAATCCACTTCAGTGTGCATCTCTAAGGTGGATAACTGTATTCACATTTAGTCCCTGCTTCATCAATATTGAAACCCCCTCGCCCACCTCGTAACATGTTTCACCTTATTAATTCCAACTGCTACTCAGATAGAGATACATGTACAACAAGTTTATCGTGACAATGTAATTGAGGTGTTTTAAAAAGATGAGAACATGTATGTTAGTTTTATTGATGTATAAACCAAAATCTAACAGTCTTATTAACTTATTTCTAATTATATTTAGTGAATATATGGTTTTATTCTTCATTTCAGTATTTGCAGAGAATTGTATTAACTTTCATACGTGTGTGTTTATTCAAACTGTCAGTGAGGTGTTTGACCCTCAGACAGTTCGACTGTTTTTTCAAAAGCGTTTCTTAGTCGTTGTTCTTTGACTGCAGACTGAAAGCATCAGAAAGAATTTATGTCTTTATGAAAGCAGTGTTTGCATTTTCAATGTATGTCTGCACAGGAGCAGAATTTCAAGACAATGTTTACACACGAGGATTGTCAGAATTCAGGGTTTGAGAAAATGGATCGACTTTGCAATTGTGATTTTTATTTATAATTATCAGAATTTTACTATGGATTGTGAAATAAAAATATCTATACTAGAAAGAGGCTGTCTTCAGTTAACCATATTTGGTCTTAGCTTATTAGATGCTGTATTTTGCAAAAGAATTTCAACACTCAATCTTCATTTTGTTGAAAAGGAATATCTATATTCTGCTGTACATTTTATTTACTCTGTTTACTTGCCTTTGAAGACAGGACTATCTTCAAGTTCGTATTCATCTGAAAGATGATAATTTTGAAAATAAATTAAATTAATCTGGTACCAAAGTGACAGAATGAGTGCATTTATGTATAATTGTATCACCACTGCTCTGGTGGGGATGTGAGAAAATGAAGCATGAATATCTAGTTTGAAACCTGGGGCTGCAGTATTTTTCAAATACATGGAAGTATGTGGTAGTGTGAATTATACCGGGGGAGCTAGTGGGAGATTATTGTATACTATCACAAATGCATTGTGCTTGTGTTTGAGATCGTTTAACTCTTGTCAATGTTGTCCTGTAAATATATATGCACTTTTCAATTTAATAACACATAGAAAAACAACAGGAAAGGTACAGCTGGCATAATCTTTTTTGACAATCTCTTCCTTTTATTTTGTTCATGCAGGCGCAGATTTTTCCTACCTTGTATGAATGAATGCCACTGTTAAGCTGTCAATAATTTTGTTACCATGCTATGGAAAAATCTATGTACCCTCCTTCTGCAAAACACTTTCCAGATTGTTCTTTAACAAACAGCTTTTCAGATGATATTGAAAATTCAAACATTGGCTTGAGATTGAGAGAATGGTTAACCTGTCTTGACTTCAGTCTGTTTTGGTTTCGTGTAACACATCGGGGATTATATGAGATGTGGGTCTGACAAGCAGACGCTGACAGGCAGAAGTGGTTTTGTGTCCCTTAGCTAAAAGACATGTAATTTGCAGATGAGACTGGGGAATGGAGTAAGATAGGGTTTTGGTCCTTGTTACGGCTTTTCTATAATATTTTTTGTTAAGGAGTATCTGCAGCAGAACAACAATATTTGCTGGTGGAAAATTTTTTTAAGTAGAACCCTAAAATGGAATCTTCATTATTTTTTCTGGCTGATTAGAGTTAAGGTGAGAATTCTAGAGTTCAGACTAGCCTGCACTTGCAAAGACTTCCTTGATAATATCACCAGGAGATACATTTTGAGCAGCGTAGTTTTGGTTGAACAGACCTTGACAGTAAAACAAAACTAAGCAGATTTGTTGGGGTGCTAGTCAGTTGTTCAGATAATGTGTTCCATCTGTGTGTCTGCCTACAATGAGTATAGGTTGCATGAAACCACTCCATATACCTGTTGAAATTGCTGCATACATTTTACATGTACCAAACAAATGAAAGAAGACTAAATTAATGTAATGTAAACACACTGCATGGCAATGTTTGGTAATAAGTTATGAATGCTACACGGAAGACAGCAGTTTTACATTGCGTGTGTGTGCAAACCCATGATATGCAAACTGTGTTAATCTGTGGCACGCTTATTACATAAAAAATATTGAATTGTACCTTGTCCCCTGCCCACATTGGAGACTAAGTTTTCTAATCTTGAGGCTTGATGGTATGAGGTTTGTCATGGAAAGATTTACACTCGCCTCTCGAACCCAAATCAATGATTTCAAGGTTGAGTGGATTTCAGTGTGTATTTTATTTTTTAATTTGTTTACTCTATTGTATCTTTCTTTCTTGATGGGTGATTTTCTTACAATTACCACTCTTTTTCAGTTTTTTTGGAATATATGTATATTTTTTTTAGAAATGATAAAGAATGATTCTTCATTGCTTACTTGTCACAAAGCAGCAACAGGCGCTTATCACATTTTCAACGGCTCCTACATATCTCACCAGGTTAAGCATTGTGAACAAAACTGGTGCAAAAATCAAATGGAATTCAGGTGGAACTAACATGATTTATTACTTTGATTTTCCTGCTTTAATTAGTTGAACTTAGAAATCTGCTTTGCCTGACAGTTGCATTTGTAAGAACCTAGCAAAAGTTGGGAAAGCTAAAAAAAAAGCTGAATGTAAATCCAATAGAAGGCTGGTTTCTCTGTTCAATATAACGATTAAAGAAACCTGAGAAAGGTTCACTAGTCTGAATGTCTCTGCCTGCACTTGCTTAATACTTCAAGTGTGTGCATGTGATAGAATTAGCAAGTACACTTTTATTTAAATTTCACAACAAAAAGAAAATGACCTCCTCAAGTTTATTCTGGGAAACACTCTAAAAAAATGTGTTTTTGGCAATTCCAGCAGCAATATTTACCTGCTAAATTGTTAGAATGTCTAAAGAGTGTGTTAGGAGGAAAATTGGAGGAACATTTCTGAATTTGTTAGTGTTTCAGTGTAATTTAGCCTCTTTGTGCCTGTAATGATTAATGTTTTTGGGAAAACATACATGTATGTAATTAGTACATAGATTGTCACTTTTTTTCAGAGACAAAGTTTATAATTGTAAAAGAATACAGAGAGAGTTAGCCATGATTGTGTGGACTTTCCACCATCTCGCTAATCTGTTGTATTTTTTCCTTTATTGATGATCAAAGATCTCATTTAAAGTAAGATATATTGCAGTTAATTTTCAGCTGAATGTGATTTGTGACACCTGGACAAGCAAACATAGAACATGTGATTCTATGTTTGCTTTACTGAAAGGAGAGAAATCTGAAATATTGTCATGCTTTTATGCTATAGAAAGGCTTCACTTCAAGATATCAGAGAAAATCAGTATATGTAGGTCATACAAACAGACAAACAAACAGAAAAAAAACTACAATGCTGTTTCTGGCTCTTGTCATAGTGGTGGTAAAGTTTTTATCTTTTAAATGTTCATATCCCTCCTCCATTGTAAATCAATACCACTTGTAATGGCACATTTCCATCTGAAGACAGAATCACTAAATGTCAAGCGAGATAACATTAGATCAGTGTTGAAGAACACACCTATCCAGAAGATTTGTTGGGTCAATGTAATCTTGAAATACCGTATTATTTCTCCCATGTCAATAAAGAAAGATGAATTGCAATCACTAATACTGAGATTTTTATTGGTAAGGATCTTGTGACTTGATTTTAAAATAAACAAAAACTAATTCTTTAACATATTCATGATCCATTTTTCCTCTCACAGCCATTTTTTCAGCTGGTGAAACTAAGAAAACTTGGCCTGAGTGACAATGAGATCCAGAGACTTCCTCCAGAAATAGCTAACTTCATGCAGCTGGTAGAACTTGATGTCTCTCGAAATGGTAAGCCAGAAAACACGTATGTATCTCAATGCTTTTTACAGATACTCAATTTTTTTCAATAAAAAGACCTTATTATTATTCCCTTTATTTAAAACATTCATTATTCATCATGTGTCGAACTTCATTTGATTTTCCTCCCTTTTTCTTCATTTCTATGTATCATCAGTAGTGAAATATTTACAGATACAAGAGTGACTGTTATAAAGCAAAGGTTTTCTACTGGCAATATAACCTCTGTTAATGTTAATTCATATGTTTGAATATATCGGATTGGATGCCCATTTCAGATTTCCACCACAGTTTCTACCCAGCTTGACATTTTAGAGTTGTGGCTATAGAATGAAACTAAATGATAGGGTTTGTTGTGTTTAAAGAACGCAGAAAGGCCCTCTAAATTGTAGTTTTGTTCAGTCTTCGTTTTTTTTTTTTTTTTTTTTTGTAGTAATGTTTGTTTTTTCCCACATGTACTTGTTTGCATACCAATGTGGAATACTACTAAAAGGTGAAAAGTTTCAATTTGACCAGTTTTAAAAACTAATACTTTTGTATCACCATTTGTTATGAGATATTTTCAGGGCTTCTGACATTACATTTTTCTGTCTTAATTGTATTTTTTTCTTGTTTAGATATTGTGGAAATTCCAGAGAGTATTTCATACTGCAAAGCCCTCCAAGTTGCAGATTTCAGTGGAAATCCACTCACAAGGTAGTCTTTTAAAATTATGCTGGTTAAATATTAAAGATCAAATTATTACAGACTTGCTTTCAACACTGAAAGCTGAAAGTTGTTCAAGAATATGTCTTAAATGTTTCTAAAACCAGGGCCTTATGGTGAGGAATTCATTTTTCCATTGTCTGTTCTTTGTGTTTAAGTCCCCCTGCTGTTTTCCTGCCAGAGCGAACATTTATAGAATCTCCTTGACAGGTTGTGTTGTATGTTTTCATTGTGTGAGTGGATTAAAGTCTAACTTGCACTTGGCCATTTTATATTGTCTTGTAGTATAAAATTTAAGAGAGAACAGTAATAATAAAAAACAGATTGATGCTCAATGGTTTTTAAGTTAACAGTCTAAAAAACAATTTTCACTTCACTTTTATTGAAGCTGCTTATGCTTATTAGTAATTTTTGTCAGTCGCCAAAGTTTTTCTCATCCGAATATTGCAGTTATGCTTTTTTAAAGGACCTTACTAATCTTTGTAGGTTAGAATATTCATTGTCCTATATTGTGATTTGGAATGAAGCAAGAAGCAGAGGTCACCCTCTTCTTTTCAACAGTCACATTTGGTATGGTGAAATTCAAGAGCATTCAATTATGTGTTAATGGACCCATTAGGGTGTTTGCCATTTAACAAAGTGAGACCACAGCCCATATCTAAGTAGTCTCAACTGCCAAGTTTGCCACTTTATTATATATATACTGTATATGTATGTTACATATATGTGTATAAATATGTATAAAAATATATGTATGTGTATGTATACGTATTTATGTGTGTGTATGTATATATGTGTGTATATTTCTGTCTGTCTGTCTGTCTGTCTGTCTGTCTGTCTGTCTGTCTGTCTGTATCTCTCTCTCTCTCTCTCTCTCTCTGTATATATATATATATATATATATATATATATATATATATGGTGGCACAGGAGTTAGCGCTTCAGCCTCCCAGCACGAAGGATCTATCTATGTGGAGTTTTCATGTTCTCCCCATGTCTGTGTGGGTTTCTTCCCATTGTCCCAAAAAAAATGCAGCAGGTTAATTGGAAAAATTGGGAAATTTGCCCAGATGTACAACTGAGGGAGTGTATGGTTCTCTGTCTGTACATGTGGCCCTGCGATTAACTGCCGTCCAGTCCAGGGTATAACCTACCTCTCGCCGGATGTCAGCTAGGATAAGTTCCAGCATTCCCCGTGACCATGGATGCATGGATGTATATATCCATCCATGTGTGTGTGTGTGTGTGTTTATAAATATATGTGTGTGTTTCTTACTTTAAGGAATGCTATGAACAACTAAAACACCTGCTGACTTGGCTAAAACATTTCAATTCTATTAATTCTTGTCTTTTGGGTTTGCATGCTATTCAACACTGACTTCCCTGTTTTTCCAGGCTACCTGAGAGCTTTCCAGAGTTACAGAATCTAACATGCCTTTCCATCAATGATATCTCATTGCAAGTTCTTCCAGAAAACATTGGAAAGTAAGTGCTTTGTCATATATATTTTCATATGCTGTGTGCATCCAGCCTTTGCAATAAAGTATTTCCATAGTTCTGTTATCGTACAAATAGTTCAAAAACACAAAATATTCCCTTGATTCTGCAGTTGGTAATATCTCACTGATTTAATTGCACACAGGTGTTCCACTTGTGGTGCATACAATCTTTTTTCATTTCTCCTGTCTGCAAGCATTTTCAAGTCTTGTTGCTTTCTCTTCTGTCTTAAGATTTAAACTAATATTAAGTACTTTGAAACACTGCAGTATCTTTTCAATATGGAATCTGTTACATATATTATTTGGGTTCGTTACAGAGCATGGACAGAATGACCAGGTTGTCCACTTATACTGTTGCCTCTGTAAATTCATACAACTTGGGGCAGCTTCTGATATAGTTAAGCATTAAAGTTGATTGTTAAAAAAAAAAAAAAAAAAAAGACATTAATGCAACATTGAGAAAACCTGATGCTAGTTCATACAGCACACCGTAAATGGAATGGACTCCTCCTCCATCACCTTATGGTTTCAAAGCGCTCCATCATGGATTTCACATTCACGCATTGACACACAGATTCACAGATTGATGGTGGCAGAGCTATCATGCAAGGCACTAACTAGACCCTTGGGGGCAACTGGGAGTTTGATTTCTTTCCAAAGGAACCTCGGCAAGCAAACAGGTGTAGCAAGGATTTAATTGCCAACCTTACAATTTGATGGATGTCTGCTATACCAACTGAGTGACAACCACCCTGGTTGCGACTGTATATAAAATGCAATCTCACTCACAAATAAAATATGAAGTTTGGGAACATGTTGTAAGTAGTCTCTTCAGGGAACTTTTGAGAGAATAATAACCAAATTTCTTTTTCCAGGCTGCATTGCAACAAAAATCATAAAATAAAATAAAATAAAATAAAATAAAAACAATTCCAAATAGACATCTTTTCCAAAAGTATTAGTCTTATTGCTGGGTTCAGTTACAAACAGATTTAATAACAGAACTATGTAAGATTAGATGAAATTTCATTTTAAGTAAGTTTGCCCAAATGGATGTTTAAATAAGAATTTTCAGATTTAGTACTTACTCAAAGTCTCCTAGGATATACGTTTAATGTCCTAATATAATTTCTTTCAGCTATCATCTTTCGCCCCTACATTCAAAATTCTATATCAGACAGTCAGAAAGACTATTTCTTTTGCTCTTCAATAGAATTTCATTGTTGTAGATAATGTTGTAAAGGTAATACTGTTCACTACCAATAATCTACCTGTGAAATGTAAAGTAAAATATTTTGAAGATGAGTGAGGTTAATAAAGATGCACAACACTTATGTTCTTGAAATATTACTATAAACACATGGTCTGTGAATGGCCTTAAGTGTACTGCTATTCAATTTGGGTGATGACATCAAATATAAAATGTTCTTACAGCAACTTCAGTGTTGATTGACATTCTACTGTGCCAGTATTAAATAGTTTTGGGGTTTGGTTCTAAATATGGCTGTAATGCCCTTGCAAAATGCACAAAATGTGTGTCCGTGTATATTTTTTTGCTATATGTTCAAGTTGAATCCAAGTAATCTGCCTGCACCATTTTCCTCCTGGTACGACAATTCCCCCCCATATGCCCTATATCAGTCTTACATAATCCTCGGAGGAAAGACCAACTCATAGGCATGGGTAATGAAAACCACAAGTGCGTTGAAACATTCTAATGTTTTTTTCTTTTTTCTTTTTTCTTTTGTTTGAGAAATTGATAAGACATGTGTTTTTGGGTTGAAAGACATCACTGATTTCTGTTGCGGATTGGAGTTTTTTCATGCAAATATGAGCTTCTCTTAAACCTACAAGATCAACAGAAGAGTTACTGGTACTGATGTCTGAAGATTCTTTTCCTTTAAATCTCTTGCTGAATGTTGTGTTGGTATGAACAAAATGTACATCCAAAAGGTGCATTTTAAATGTATTTAGATTTAAGTAAAAACCAGTTAGGACAAATGCTTTGTTATACCTTTTTTCTTTGTGTTTGTTTTATTCCAACATTTTCCTAATCCTGTTGCTATACTTTCGCAGATTAATTTTTGTTTATTTTATTTCTTTTAGCTGTTGAAGTCATGGAGGGGCTTGATTATTAATTTTATTTCAATACCTCAAGAAGCGGGCATTATTTATGTTTGAGTTTTAGTACAGGGAAATAAAATAGGCAGTAAAATTCTCGATCAAACCTGAACCCTTTAATGTGCACATATAAAATCAGCACTGCTAAAAGATATCCATTTCCCTTAGCCTGTTGATACATTTTGCTCTTCATTTCAGTTTGCACAGGCTGTTTATGTTGCGGCCATTTTTATGCCCATGATAAGAATTGATGTACCTCCAAAGTACTTCCTTTTCCTTTGATTGCAAGAAAGTCTTTCATGACCATTCATGGCCATTGTAAAACTCTTATTTAGTTGTCCTTCCTCTCTTTAGGGACTCAAATTATCATGGCAATGTGTGTATTCATTGGATGCAATGATGTTTTCATAGCCTTTTGAGAAAGTTACACATTTTCATTCTTGTCCATCATTATAGCTTGTCCAATTTGGTATCGCTGGAGCTCAGAGAAAATCTCCTGACATTCCTTCCCGAGTAAGTACTTTATTCATCCCACTGACCAGTTGTACATTCATTCCATTTTATCCAATTTTACTCTTTGTGCATGTAAGAACCAAACGGAGGTCTGGTTCAAAAGATTGTTCTCAAAAATACATTACATTTATTTTTCTACGACTTCAACATGTCAATGGTTTATTGAGTTGCATGTATTTTATATTATATTGAACTGCCTCTGCAATCTACAGATCCATGTCACTGCTTCAAAAACTTGAAGAACTCGACCTAGGCAATAATGAGCTATACAGTTTGGTAAGTATTACTCGATGCTGGGAGCCATTTCCGCAGGGCAGTTGTGTTAGCAGGAACGCTCTTTTGCTGTTTCCGTGTTCTCATCAAGTCCGTGTAAATTAGCATTCCTCAAGAACAGCTTCTATTTCTTATCACACAGAAGAGAGGATGACCATCTGCTTCCATCTGGGGCTTTAAGTTGTAATCTTATGTGAGCGGTTAAGCAAAGAAAGTGATTTACTGACCATCAGACTGCATGAAGATGGCTGTTGATATTTTATACTTTATCTTCAAGTCGATACACAATATGCCGTACAGATAAGTAATTAAATATTTGCAAATTCATGTTTGTGAGTGAATTTTGCCCTGAAGTAAAAAAAAAGGCAATATACTGAAATACTAGCTTCATCTCCTACCCATGATACACCTCTGATAAATATGAGTGTAGAATTAAATTATTATGCTCTCCACGTTGTTGAGTTTTAGGCTGTAATTAATGTTCCCCATATCATATGTGTAACATCAGTTATTATTTGTACTGATTAACTAAAAACCATTAGTCACAGACTCGGCATCCTCCCTTAGCTCTTCTGAACCCTACTGCAAGTTCAAACTATGTTTGACCGTCAGTTCTGATCTTTTTATTTTTTAGATTGCTCAGTCTCTAATTGTTTTGGTCCAAACATGGTGTTATTTTTAATGAGAGATCAATAACAGCAACTGTTTGCAAGTGGGGTTCGAAGCACCTGTCAGGTGAAACCTTTGTCAATGTAACATAAAGTGGCAAAAAGTCTTCTCAGTTGAATTTTAAGAATATAAGACAGTACATATAAGATGTAAGACAAATTCTAAGTCGTTCGTTGTGAAAGCAAAAATGAGTACAATAGAAATAATTCCTACACAGCAACCATAAAGCCTGACTTTCATCAATTCAGTTTTCTGTGTGGAGACTAAGAATTTGACTAATTCTCCAACCAAAACATTTATGTTTTGTGTTTTTTTCTGCTTTGTTGTTGTATTTCTTTGTCTTCTGTTTTCTTGGCTCTCACCATTTCAATTCCTATGTGTTTTCCTCCCACATAGCCAGAGACAATAGGCAGTCTTGTCAGTTTAAAGGACTTGTGGCTGGATGGAAACCAGTTGGCTGAAATACCAGCAGTAAGCTCTTCATGCTCTTTATTTTTGTGTATTCTACATTTATTAATTGTCTTTCTTTATTATGGATTTACATAGATGTGTTTGAGGTCACAAGTGCTCCTGTAGAAATGACCAACATGGTTGTTTAAGGTGTAATATCCAGAGACTTGTCTAAATATCTTTCTTATATAGGCTGTTGAGCTTTGAGCTTGTGTTGTCCCAAGATTTTCAGCAATTTTAAACTCATAGTCAGTAGTAATTGTATTTTAAGTATTTGCGTGTTTCATTCAGTCTCATAATGCATATTTTTTTGTAATTAATGATTTCACTTTGATCACATGAAATGCTCACAAGTTTACCATCTCACCTTACATTATTTTTGATGGGAGTCAGTGCTTACTGCGATAGGTTAGCTATATAACTCTAGCCAAAATATACTTGTGGCTTTTTTGTTGAATTTGAATTACTTTCGCTGAATAAATGTGATTGCAAGTAGGGCATAGGGCATTACTCCTTCAGAGTTGAAGCCTTTTTGAGTTTTAGCACTGAAGACAAATCTATTGATCCATATTTTTCCTAGATCAAAGTGTGAGAGAATTTTAATCGCAGAAAACACATACTTTGTCTTGGGACATAAAATTAGTATGTACCTACTCTCAAAGAGAACTTCATAATTTTTACATCTTGTAGGACTGGAAAATATAACAAATATATACAGAATTTCTTAAAAAGAATTCACATCTCAAAAAGTGTGAAGGTTTCTTGAATGTGGGATGTCATAGTGTTGGAAGAATAACCACACTGATACTGCATTTTACTTACTTTTCACTAACAGAATCAGTATAAATTCCACTCAGGGGGTAGATCAATCCCGTTTTAAATTGTATCACCTTTTTCCGCAAGCTTTCTCGGAATTTTCACAAAATATAAATGCAGTAATTTGTTTCAATATTTGCTGAAAGTAAAAATACATATTTTGGTTGGAAATACCATGTTATGTTGAGATCAATTCTACTCTTTTAACGTAATTACATTCTTTTTGACATTCTTTCCAATATTGTATTTGAAACTGTCCATTGTCAGTCACATCTTTGATCTCTCTGCTTTGCACCACAGGAGATGGGCAGCATGAAAAGCATGTTGTGTCTTGATGTGTCAGAAAACAAATTGGAGCGTCTTCCAGTGGAGCTCGGGGGCCTTGTTGCACTAACTGACCTGCTGGTATCTCAGAACCTCATTGATGCTCTTCCAGAAAGCATTGGTAATCACTCAGTCTCTTCTGACGTTTCATCATCATCTACATTGTTACTGTTTGATTTTGATAATTTAATAACTAGAGTACCATCTTTTAATAAAAAGTAAACTGCTGCTTCAGTGTAACTAGTGAGCTCATGTGCCTTGGTCTTTGAATTAACTGAGGGAAAACAACACATTTAAATGGTATCGATAGTCAAGGAGCAATCAGTTTGTCACAGTATTACGGTTAAAAAATTCATCTGACAATCAGTAACTAATTCCTTTCTTTTTAGGAAAACTACGAAAACTGTCTATATTGAAAGCTGATCAGAACAGGCTTTCCTGTATCCCAGAAAGCATTGGGAATTGTGAAAACCTTACTGAGCTTGTGCTTACAGAGAATCAGATACAGGTATGTTTTTAAGCTGTATTTTTTTCCCCTAAAAATGTTTTAAAACAGCCCTGTTCTAAGCTTGTCTGCTGACATTGTTGAAGTTGATGGAAGACAGTTTGTACAGGGCCGTGCCTTTATTTTCTTCCTCTGAGCCCTTTGGACGACAGGGTACTTTAGAGAAATTAAGTTGTTTTTGTAGGTATTGTCCAAGTTTGATGATTGAACCTATTATTGGCAGTTGAATTATGAGTGGAACAGCATGTTAAGATGATGTTAGAAGGCAGATATGTATTTGATAAACATTGTCCTATAAGGTTCTCGGTTAAATATTTTTTCTTTTTTTTTCTCTTTTTGTTTTTATTTTATTGTTGGTTTTTTATTTACTTCTTTCTTTTCCAGAGTTTGCCAAGAAGTATTGGGAAATTAAAGATACTTTCCAACTTCAACTGTGATAGAAATCTACTATCATCTTTACCCAAGGAGGTCTGATTTTAATTTTAATTTTTAAACAAACATACTAACTATTTTTATTAATATGTCTAAGGAGGCAGTTCAGCTCTTCATTGAGAAAAAGCTGAAACAGAAAAAAAAAACCCAAACACATGATTTATGAATAAGGAAAATATTTAAGTTGCAATACATTTCAGTTTAAATTAAGAAAATAGCAATAAGGACCTAACTACACACCACTTAGTGGTATGTAGTTGATAAGGTAGGCTTTATTGATCTCATGCCAATGGGGGAATTCAATTGTCATTGCATCATTACAAATGGTGCAAATAGTAGTTTAAAAAAAAAAAAAAATAATAATTGTGTATGTATATATATATATATATATATATATATATATATATATATATATATATATATATATATATGAACAATAGAAAAAGCAAAACATGAGAGAAACTAAAGAAATGCCTTGTGATTGGAGATAGTGAAAAATCGGCATGAGATAGTTGGGTAGTGCAAAAAGAAAAGAGCATTTTGGGATGGTTGTGAGCAGCATCAGCACTATGCCACATCCAGAGGAAGGTTATGTGCTTGTGGTGTTGATGGTAATAACTTAGGAACTACCATCTGACAGTGATAGTACTAAATCACTATGATAGTCCACCAACATGCATCCACATCCAACATGCTGTTTGTTTCTAAAAGTTAACATTTTATACAATTTAAAAGGTTTAAAATCCATGAAATCAAAAATTCACCAATACCTGAGATTGAACCAGTATGTGGTGTAATTGTGAGAAGCTATTAATGTTGGCATGCAGTGACACATTCCTTATGTTATGGTTATAGCTATGGTTAAAGAAATGCTGTTCTGCAATAGAAAAAGAAAGTGGAGTATAATAGTATACTGCTTTTAAGTCATACTGAAATTATTTTATTATTCTCTTACCTTTAATCCAATTTTTTTTCGAGTGGTTTAAGTTTTTCATTCATAATTGGCTCGACAATGCTTCTGCTTGTTTTGCTGTCTTTTTGCTACTTTTATTGCTCAGTCCTCTGGTTTGTTCAGCTCTGAGTATCTTCATTGTGTTTGTATGTGACATTCTTTTCCAACCTCTTGTTTGTTGAAGTGTTTGTTCGCTTGGTTTAAAGCTTCTTTAGACATTGTACAATGCCCCTGTGTCTTAATAAGGCAAAGACTGCAGCGTGTAGAGAATAATAACAGCACACTTAGTCAAGATAATGAATCCGTGGTCAGTGTTTTTCCACTATTGCATGACATCCCCAACAATCACATTGTATTCCTGGCCCAAATATCGACTCGTGCATTGCAGGGCTACTTGACTATTTGCCCAGTTTATAGATTCTATTGATTCATTATTAGCTGCTCATTTTCTCCCAACTGAGTTTCAACAGAGCTTATATAAAAACAAAAATAAGTCATAAAATATCAAATATGTTCGCAGTTTGAATTCATTGGGATTGTTTTATATCCCATTGTTTACTTTTAAGGCTTCATTCTGCTTTGATTATATCATTACAACTTCGTATGTTTACTCTTGTAAATTAAATGAGCTTAACCTGATTCTTTTAACGCTATGAACCTCTGCACTTGCACACTGCTCAGGATAAAGCAGATTAATAGATTTAGTTGGCCCATCAAGCCCTTGCTTTTGGCCACTCAGCCTAATTGTTCCTAAATATAGGTCCCTCAGCTACATCCCATTGACATTTAACTCCTCTGACTTTGGATTCACCTAGTATGGGTCAAAGTGTCCAAATGCTCAAAACAAAGTTTCTCTCTTTTTCTGGCCTTGTTAAGTTTTTCTTACTGAAAATATTCTACAACATAAATGTCAGAGACATCACTAAAAGGTCAGTTTGTTTCTCAGAACTCCTGTATTTGCTGACATTTTTGCTTAATCAAGTTGTGTCTTCTGTTATTCAGATAGGGGGCTGCAGTGGTCTTAATGTCTTCTGTGTACGTGAGAACAGACTGACAAGGATACCATCGGAGCTTTCACAAGCCACAGAGCTACATGTGCTAGATGTTTCTGGAAACAGGTTTGCTCACCTTCAATAAAATCTAATCTATTTTTTTGTCTGTCAGAAGGACCTTGTTTCAGCTTTGCTCCTCTGGTATAGCCAGATTTGCATAAGTGTTTGACTTTTTAGAACTGCACTGACTTCACATGAAAAATATTCAACAGTGTGCCTTCAGATTATCCTGATGGTCAAAGCAGCTGCCAAGCAGTTTTACTGTTTTCTGTTCACAGTGTCATGCATACTTTGCAATAACAAATAGCTAGTCTCTTGGTTTTTCCTGTGGTTAAGATTTCTAATGATAGAAGTCAGTTAGGACACTGCCGTCAGGAGTGACAATGGTTTATTTCCTGTTTGTGTTCAGGCTCAGCCAACTACCAATGTCCCTGATCACGCTCCAGCTAAAAGCATTATGGTTGTCAGAAAACCAGTCCAAGCCCCTCCTCACCTTTCAGACAGATGTGGATCCTACCTCAGGCGAGAAAGTGCTCACCTGCGTGCTGCTGCCTCAGCAGCCATATGAATCTGACAATAAAGGTAAGGGTGTTACCACTTTGTGTCGTGTTGTCAGATCACAAAATTGTGATTAATCAAAAAAAGTGATTCAAATATTTTTCGTGTGTGTAAGGCTTGTATACATTTTTATTCTCATACTACATATGTGAGTATGTCAGCATTGACTGACATGTAGAGTTTCTTGTCTAGTGAAACAACGTGGTGCCAAGACTTTGACATTTGAGTAATATTCCTCATCAGTTGTTGGCTCATATTTACTGCTCTCTCTCCTTGATAACATTATCACATGATCTGCCTCGGGAAGCACAGTGTGTTCCCTGCCCTCTGATCCTTCCCTGCAGTGACTGTTGATTATGCGGTCCTGTAAAGGATCATAGTGCCTATAACAGATCAGGGCCTCTCCCGTCCCTTGAGGCCTTCCTTCATGATTTTTTTCCAGAAATGCAGTGGCCTTTACTGCTAAAGAGGCTTAGCAGTGGCTGGCTTGCTTCCATTAAAAGCTCACCCACTGGGTACAGAGATCTAACCGATGGTTGGCTGTGCCTCTGCTTGATACAAGAGTTTATTGGAATTTGTCCTCTGCCGCCATCCTCAGCCAGGAGCCCAAGTCTCAAATAATTGTGACTTATTGTGAAACATTAGATGTTTTTATAGCTGTATGATGCATTTTAGAAGGGTCCTTATTTCTCCCTCAAGAAAAAATACCAGATATTTCTCTAATTTATGTGATGGTGACTCTTTAGTAGAAGAGAACTAGTTACAAGAGTCATGGAGGTCAGATGAGTGAAGTTGAAAAGGAGGTTGGGAGCTGGATAGATTGTATTGCTGTAAGCCAGACTAAGCTGGGATTTCAAACTATGATCTGGCAGTTTCAGGCTTTTGCTTATGAGAGTTGGGTTGTGTGAAAGCCTCATTACATGAGTTGGCAGATTGTTGAATAGCAATCATAACAATTATATTGATTCTCTGAAGTGTTTACTTGTTGATCCCCCTTTTTAAAAAGGGGGATCGGAGGGTGTGCTCCAGCGATAGGGGGATCACACTCCTCAGCCTCCCTGGCAAGGTCTATTCAGCGGTGCTGGAGAGGAGGGTCCGCTGGGTCGTTGAATCTTGGATTCAGGAGGAACAGTGTGGTTTTCATCCTGGTCGTGGAACAGTAGACCAGCTCTATACCCTCAGCAGGGTTCTCGAGGTGGCATGGGAGTTTGCCCAACCAGTCTACATGTGTTTTGTGGACTTCGAGAAGGCATTCGACCGTGTCCTGCACGCAGTCCTGTGGGGGGAGCTCTGGGAATATGGGGTACCGACCCTCGTTATACGGGCTGTTCGGTGAGAGTTGGACTCTGCCAGGGCTACCCTTTGTCACTGATTCTGTTCATAATTTTTATGGACAGAATTTCTAGGCGCAGCCAGGGCATCAAGGGGATCTGGTTTGGTGGCCACAGGATCAAGCCTCTGCTTTTTGCAGATGACATGGTCCTGTTGGCTCCGTCAGGCCATGATCTCCAGCTCTCACTGGAGCGGTTCGCAGCCGAGTGTGAAGCGGCCGGGATGAGGATCAGCACCTCTAAATCCAAAACCATGGTGCTCAACCAGAAACAGTTGGAGTACCCACCCTGGGTCGGGGAAGAGGTCCTGCCCCAAGTGGAGGAGTTCACGTATCTCGGGGTCTTGTTCACGAGTGAGGGAAGGATGGAGCAGGAGATGGACAGGCGGATCAATGCAGTGTCTGCAGTGATGCGGACTCTGTACCGGTCTGTCATGGTGAAGAGGGAGCTGAGCTGGAAGGCGAAGTTCTCAATTTACCAGTCGATCTACATCCTACCCTCACCTATGGTCATGAGCTGTGGGTAGTGACCGAAAGAATGAGATTATGGATACAAGCTGCCGAAATGAGTTTTCTCCGCAGGGTGGCCGGACTCTCCCTAAGAGATAGGGTGAGAAGTTCAGCCATCCGGGAGGAACTCGGAGTAGAGCCGCTGCTCCTCCACATAGAGAGGAGTCAGATGAGGTGGCTCGGGCATCTGGTCAGGATGCCTCCTGGACGCCTCCCAGGGGAGGTATTCTGGGCATGTCCATCAGGGAGGAGGCAATGGGGAAGACCCAGGACACACTGGAGAGACTGTCTCCAGGCTGGCCTGGGAGCGCCTTGGGTTCCCCCCAGAAGAGCTGAACCATGTGGCTGGGGAGAGGGAAGCCTGCTTCAGCTGCTGCCCCCGCGACCCGACCATGGATAAGCAGAGGAAGATGGATGGATGGATGGTTGGATGGATGAAGTGTTTAGCCTTTTTAAAATGTTTGTCTCAGTATTTATCTGCTGCCATGAACTGTAATATTATAATGTTTTGGTTAAAAAAAAAAAAAACAGGCTCTGATAATCTTGCCCGCTGTGGAGCCCTTGAGAGCCTGGTGAATGACATGGCAGATGACACATGGGACAATAAATCCATGAACAGGATCAGTGCCATTCACTTCTTGGATGATGATGAGGATGAGGATGATGACAACGACAAGGTGAGATCCTTGACATTGAAGATACCGCATGGTCTCCAGGTATTAAAAAATGAAAAGCATGGTGATATTGTAAACAATTGTGATGGTGACTTATTTTTCGGTGCCATGTTGGGGTTAACTGAGTTTTTTTCTTGCAATTTTTTTTTCCTTTTTTTGCTTCACGCATTTCACCTATATTTCTATCTACTATTCAGTTAGTGCAGTGTCCAACCTTTTTGGAGCCACGGCACATATTTTACATTCAGAAAATCACACGGCACACGACCAAATTAATATGTCAAAAACAATTTTGATGAAATAGAATGAAACAGTCGTCTCAGAAGTGTAAAATCTGGCCCTGTTTGGTTGAACACAAAGTTCTTGCAGGAACTGACTGTTTGGATCTAGCAATGAGTCCAGCAACTTTGTAGCTAGCTTGCAGAGCTTTCTCACTCGTCTGGGTTGTTTTCTTCAACAATGCTGCCTGTTTCTCTGTCGGTTTACACAGATGAACAAAATAGTCTGTGTTCTTATCTTGAAGTGAAGGGTGTTAAGTTTGGAGATGGCGTTTCAGTCTGCTTGGAACCATGGCACTGTTGGACAGCTTTTCCCCACACACCAGGCATAACGGAGTCGGCTTGGTTGTTTTCCAGTAACAGTGAATCCAAACGCAATATAACTTTCAATGTATTGTCTAGAGATCACCTTTTTTTCTTTCTTCTGACCGATACTCATACTTGGGCCTTCATCTGGGTCAGAATGTTATTCAGGATTCCTGATTAAGTACTTTTTCTTTTAAAATATTTGTCCGTTGAGTATCACTGGTGCTGTCTCACTTCAAGCATCACTAATTACTCTGCTGTTTGAGCAGCAGCAGGTAGATACACAGGTTAATTCACTATCTGTTGCCATCTAGTGGAAGAGCATTTAATTGTTCTGCTTGTCACTCGAGTTGCCCACATAGATAGGCGAAGACACATTATTTGCGTTGAGTAATTATTTTTGGACCAATCAGGTGACAGTGGGCATTTTTCCACTGCATACCTGATGACCTCTCACAGCACACTAATGTGCCACGGAACAGTGGTTGGGAAACACAGAGTAAGAGTGACAGTTAAGCTTCACCAAAATTAACAGAAATTCATCATTTGTCTGATACAGTTCTGTATAAAAATATTTTACACAAGATCTCTCCGGACAACCATTTTTGAATGGTATAAAAAAGAAAAACAAAACAAAACATATGTTCCATTTAGAAATTTGTTTATTGTTGGTATCCTTAGATTATTTTTCTCATAAATTTAATTCAAATGTCTCATCACTGAAATCTGTAATTACTCTACACTCAAACTACAGTGTCTCCTTCCTGATTTGCTGCAAATGTATCATTTACTCTACTCTGCTCTTGTCATACAGGGAACACTACTTCGCCGAGCAACACCTCACCCAGGTGAGCTAAAATCAATGAAGAAAACAGCAGAGAATCTCCGTAATGACCGGAATGCTGCCAAAGGCCTGGACTCCAACAAAAATGAGGTCAATAATGCTGCAGACAGAGTGACTACATCTGTGTGACTTTACCTCAGAGATGTTTTTACCTCCTGTGTCTCGCCATGTCATCCTGCACAACCCCGCAGCTCTTGTTTTCTTTTACCTACAACCCCGTTGTGGCCTACCCCTCCTCTTATTAAACCCTGGGATGCCTGTAACCTTAATCCATCTTATATCCTGTGTAAAATGGGCTCAACTCAGCCTACTCGAGCCGCTGTGCCTTCCTGTTTTTTTATATCAACAGCAATAACCTGCAGAGAAGATCGTTTTAAAATATTGAAAGGTTTTATTACTTTTTTAAAGCCCTATTTTAAAAATGCAGATTAGGTCGTTGCACTATTGCTCTACATCTCTATAAAGTGGTGCAAACTTCTTAAATGTATTCTATATTTGTTCTATAGCTGTTTTTTGAAAACACTGGGTCACTATTTCTTTTTATTTTTGGGGCATACAAAGCAAGAGTTTTCGGACCTACTGATAAAAGATAAGTGTATAGTCTTTTGTGAATATTAATACTTTTGTACTTTTTGGCAGCTCAGATGTAAATAAAGAGTGTATAGCAGATTTCATTTTCATTTACATATTAAATGATTTAAACTTGGTACGTTTTATGTTCAAAATCAAAGGAATGAACAAAACCCAGTTATTAGTGTCTTATTCAATCCATATAAAATGACTGGGTTTGTAAGGCAGCCTTAAAGCCTTTTTTGTTCATTTGTAGATACTCTTGGCTACACTTAGACCTGCTTATGATCATAATGTATATGGTTCGGAATTTAAGTCCTGCTTATCAGACTTTACTCATCCACAAAATCATTACACAGGAATAATAATGCCATCTTATTTATGTCTACTGTGCTTTCCTGCTTTTATGTTTTTCGTTTTTAAATAGATGCCAAAAGCAGCTGTATTTTTAATGACAGCCTGCCTCCCCGCAACAGAGTACTGTACAGAATAATCAATGGAGGTTTGGTTCGTACCACAAGGATGGCATCCTTTCTAAAGATACAGTTAGAACTTCCTCTTAAATGCACTTCTCAGTATTTCACAAATCTTATTCTTTTATATGGTACATAATAGATTGTATTATTTTGTTGTTAAATTGACTGCAAAAAAGTGGACCAGGGAAACTGGTTCATGTTGTCTTTATGTTTTTAATTATGTTCTGATCAAAACTGCACAAAAGGGATCTCAAACAGGCACTGAGCCTTGAGATTTGAATGAGATATAACCACTGATCAATAAAATGAGTGCAACACTAAGAACCATGTTTGTTGTTCCTTTGACTAATGGCCTGTTGAGTTCAACGAATATCATACACTTTCTGGCTTTAATGTCCCACATTTGACTTGAACAGAATATATCTGAATGGTCTTTGATGAGGGATTTAAAAAAATATTTTTTGTGCTTCTCCATAACACATCAAAGATTGTCATAGGCTGAAACTGACTAACCTAGTGGCAATCAAACATATCCTTCTCTGGCCCCTCCTTTTGCTTTTCATGTCATTGTAGCTGTCTCTGCAATGCTTTGCTGGCATGTGTCATTTTTGACTTGTGTATCCTGCACGTGCTAAATGCTGTAATGATGCCGGCATGCTTTCAGTATACAGAGAATACAGTCTGTTTGTGATATTTGATTATTTTAAGACGGGTATTGCTTTGTTTGATGGTGAAATAACAAAAAATGTTAATGGGGGGGGTTACGTGATAGAGTGTCTGGTCTGTGGAAAAACTGAAACACATTCAATTTTTATACTTTTAAAAAAGTAATCAATTGAAACTATGCGGCCTCGAAAGGGATTGTCTCTAAATAAAAAATCAGGGAATCTGTGCAAAGTTTGGAATGATATCACCCAGACTGACTGAGGTCTTTGATGTTTTGAAATTATTATGCCACTGATAGAGATGCAAGAACACTTCATCACGAGAGGGGCACCCAGGGAGTTGATTCAAACTTCATTATTTACACAAAATCCTATCCTGTATCAGTTACTGTGCAGGAGTCTCTTTTTTTTCATAGAGGTATTAACAAATGTAGTATTTCCAAGCTCAACAACTAAAAACCAAAAAAGATTCACATCAAATATCAGTCAACATGCAGCAGTGTGACGGTAATGATGAGTGGCTAATGGGTTGTTTTCTTGGACAGGTTATAGTATCTAGATTTTCACTTTCCTGGCTGATATTGTGCTCTTTTTATTGTTTTTTATCTCTATGAAAACTGGCCTTGGTCAGCAGACAAATTAATGAAAAAGGGTGATGAAATGCATACATCTTGATTACTCTAGTGACTCCTGGTGCACAAAATACACAGCCAAAATGAATCACTGTTTCATACCTATCAGCTGCTCTGATTTACATGTTGAAATGTCATGCATGATGTTCCCCAGTAGCAATAGAATATATACCCTGCAGTGATAGAGGAAATGATCCATATTTTCTCTCAAAAGCACAAGGATGTTTTCATGTAATTGACATGGGCATTGTTGATTTTCAAATTCATATATTGACATTAATTTTTAACAACAGGTGCTATCTTCTGACTATCTTCAGGAGAGTAGAAATCCCCATACTAACCCATCCCTCAGGACCAGCGGCCATAACAGGGTGATTCCTGGCTTGAGCTGGTTGGCAACCAAAGAAAGTCTACAAGGGAGCCTCCAACAGTTGCCAGTCGGTGACAGTATGAGTGATCACCGCACAGGCAAAGAGGAAACTGAGGAAAAAGAGCACCTCAAAAAGGTTTGTTTTCTTATTGGGTACATTGCTGTCTTGATGTAGGTATAAAGTG